>VUQR01036210.1:14670-29624 GCA_015108515.1 Hemichromis elongatus
GGAACTGAGTTAACTTAGTAGAACTAACTTAGTTAACTGAGTAAGTTAGTTTTTTTGCACTTGGTGACTTGTAAAAACCTATCTGAAATTTTTTATTTCAAGAATAATTAACCACGCAGAGAAAGCATCATTTAAATTGTGGGAAAATGTTAAATTTTTCATTATGCAAACAGTTTTATTAAAGTTCTTCATGACGAGTCAAGTGTCCTCTTTTTTGGAAATCAAAATATGGTCACCCTAGCCAATAAGCATTTACACCCCAGCGATTTTTTCAAGAAATAACTTAAGGACACTTTGGTCAGCTTTGATTTTAGTGAAATCAAACGATGAAATAAACCAGCCTTTAGTTAAAGGCAGCAAAGACAGCTGGGAAATGTCTCTTCTCATGAAAACTTACATGTTGCTGATAAGAGTTCAGCAGTAGCATGTAAGTTATGAAACAGCCTGTTACACCCAAACACTTGAATATAAAGTGCGACGTGGATTGCGTTTGAGATAAGTAAGTTGTTTCACCTGTCCCATCACTTTCAGGTGATATAAAAGCTTAAGCAGGCTAAGCTAGGAGCACAACAGCAGCATGTAAGACAGCAGCGTCGCTATTTGGGGTTCACGAAAGTAAACTTACTCTGGGTCATCCTCGTTTTCTTCTTCCAGGATATTGGGCAGCCTGTTGAAAGCAAATAGGAGCAACTTGAGGTTTCAGGTCACATTGGACTGTATTCTGTTTACCGAACAACTGCTCAGATGTTGGGGATACTACCAGGATCTTTTCCTGATAAATCCCACAAAGCTCATGGGTTAGAGCATTTTGCCATGGCTCTGCTTATGGGGGATGTTTAAAATGAATCTGACTTACTGTTCATTGGACTCTGGTAGCGTTTCTATAACAATCTTAGCTGAATGCTCCACTTCGAGCTGGCGGACTGCCTCCTCCGCCGCCTTCCTGGCCATTTCCTCGGCCACACGGGCTGCCTCCAGACGCTCCTGCTGCAACCTGTAACAAGGTCAGTCAATAGTTATGGGTAGAAGAAGTTATGTGACACTTAAATAACAAAGACATTTTGCTGAAATTGCTTCCTCAGAACGCCCTAGAGACATCACCATATGTTGCACATATGAGACCAAAGAATGAGGCTAACCTTTCCTCCATGTGAGCTAGGACCGCCTCTCCGGCCTCCTTTTTGATGCTGTCAATCAGTGGACTCAACTCATCCACCTGCAATCCTGCATCTTCAGTCTGCAACCAACCACGATTTTAGTTACGTAGCAACAGTTCACACGAGCAGTCATCAGTCACATAACGATTCTGAACTCAACAAAAATAACATTTACACCATGCCTACGTTAGTATTACCTTATCCTTGCCCATGGTACTGGGATGGGACCAGTACTACAGCTAGTAGTACAATGGTCATGTGGCAGATATTATCATTCCACTTGAAGTCCCTTTGTGTTTACCATGGAGTTGCTTAACATCATATATCTTACTATTTACCACAGTGTTTACAGTTCTACTGCCATTTCACTTTTGCCATGGTACTGGAATACTGGTATCCTGGTTCTGAAAAACATACTATGGTACAATCAGTACGAGAGTGGTATTTGAAGTGCTGTAATACCTAGAGTGCTTACTAAATACCTTATTCTGGTAGTACCAGTTTCCCATTTAAAGTGTTTATTTAAAATGAGCATGGTAACGTTTAGATGGCCACAGTAACAGCTCTGGTATTACTACCTATCCTTCCAGATGTCACTGGGGTTATTGAACCCTTGTTCTTAAGGACAAAGGTATACACAACATCTACAATCATTACAACAGTGGTGACAGAAGTGCTGCCATTACATTGGTGTTACCATGGTGACGTGCCT
The DNA here is from genome assembly GCA_015108515.1 of Hemichromis elongatus. Taxonomy (NCBI): domain Eukaryota; kingdom Metazoa; phylum Chordata; class Actinopteri; order Cichliformes; family Cichlidae; genus Hemichromis; species Hemichromis elongatus. The sequence continues at coordinate 16,540 of VUQR01036210.1, forward strand.
TGTAGTTACTGTGGAACCATAACACCAAGCATGGTACCATATAAACAGACACAGTGCCTACAGTGGTATTACCATTCCAGTTTTCCTATGGTATTGGGATACTGATATCCTGAAGGACATGTACTGGTAACTCAAGTGCTGTTATGTATTTCTGGGACTACCACTTGGGCTGCTTCTGTGTTTACCCAAGAACTGCCATACTACTCTTTCACATGGTCAGTATCATGTTACTTGTGGCAGAACTTATGTTCATAGTGAGTATAATGCATATGCTGGTGTGGCTCAGGGCTGTGTGTTACAATCGTGCGGTCACGTCAGGCTCACCTCCTTTTTTGATGGCTCTTTTTTCACTTTCTTCTCCTCCGGCTTTGTTTCCTTGACTTCTTCCTGTTCAATGTCCTCCAACACCAGGTCTGTGTTCTTCTGTATGATACTGACTGAATGGCACACGGCAAGAAGGACAGGGCTGAAGATTTTTACTGTATTTATGTGTTTATCAGTCTCCAAGAAGGTGCAGTAAAAGCTGCAGTATTCATTTAAAGGGTTGTGATAAGAAACATTCTTCAATCTAATAATCTTAACAAACGCCCAGCATGAAAGTTCAAGTCAAAATACCGTCTTTGCTTGGGGTAATTCAGGTAATTCATGCTGAGTAACTGCATTTTCACTTGTTATAGATGTGCAGGTTCAATTATCACAACGTCTGGATTTTCAAAAATAAGAAATTACATAACTGCTCCTTTTGGTCAGTATCGTGAAGCATCTAAGCACCTGCTACTCAACTGGCATGTCTCAAATGAATATTTTAATTGAAGAATTTAGAAATAAATGTGCTTTGTGTCCTAAAAAGAGCTAAAATCGCTAGAAACGATTCGATTTTTTGGAACAGTTGATAATTGATTGATTGGTTGGTTGATAGGTCTATTTTCTTTTTCAGGTTTATAACAATAACAAAACTGACACTTTTTTTCCCCAAACAATGTCTTTATTATAATAAACATTAAGCAAAAGGCTTCCTTTGTAGTTGTCTGCAGTGATTTAGCAAAAACGTTCAAAGGGGACCAGTCGTGCTTCACCTCATTTTCTGGCTGGTATCATTTGTTTCAGAGATTAAGCTAAAGTCAATTGCTACAGGAACAGCACGCTCATTTCGTACAGACAGTACAGCTTAAAAACACAAAATGTGCTGCCCCCTATAGGCTTCCATTGGTCAGGCAATCAGAAGGCAGTGGGCTTTTAGAGATGGGTGCCTTGAAGAGACGGGAGCTAATGCTGCTTGTTTCAGGCAGGAAACTACATTAAGGGACGATACAGATAAATATGAATTATTTTCTACAGTGAATAAGTTACTCTGGTTAAGTTCCAGTATTAAAATATAGAGCTGGAAATAAGAACGACTGGTCCCCTTTCCCAAGAAAGCAGTCGACGTGGACTACCAGCAATCCAAAGTTTCCAGTATGAAGGAGCACCAACGGCTTGGACTTTAAACGGAGCATTGCAATAAAGGCTGCCTAATCATAACCGGTGTTCATTAAAGGGGACAGATTCAGCTTTTTGCTTTTTTTTTCCTTCAAATATCTCCTGTTCAGATGTTGGAAGTTCACATTAAAAATGGGCAAATTTTCTGATCAATAAAGGCTCAGGCTGCAGACTGCTGAAAACACTTAATTTCACAGTCTTTGATCTGAATAATGTCATAGAGTGAGAATAACTCTAATATGGTAGTTTCAGACACAAAGCCCCGCCCACCTTAATCAGGGCAGCTAATCATAAGAAAGGGGGAGGAGCTAAAATAATGTTTCAGACAGAGTGAACTTTGTGAATGAACAATGACCCGGTGTGAGACAAAGGATTATTTTGGACTTTGAATCATGCAAAACTACTCTGGTAGAGTCAAATAATTAAAATAGGGCGCAGAAGCAGAATGAGTCCCCTCGAATAAAATTGAACAATTGGGCCCCTTTTTAAGTTTAAGTTACGCATGATTGCCGTGCAAAACCTGAAAGCAGTGCAGCTATGTGAGCACTACAGGACTGAATCTTGTCGTAGCTGTGCGCAAACAGCTCTGAGTGTCCGTCAGTCAGTTAAAATGTCTGCTGCTGTCAGTATCAGTGTGAGCGACTCTGTCCCGCTCTTCCTTCTCCTTTTATTTTAAGGGGCTCTGTCCGCCTTTCCCCCCTGAAACAGAAGGAGAAGAGCAGCCCAGTTAGAGTCTGCCTCATCACTGACACCAACCCCAGACCTACCACTAACCAATCAATCAATTTGTCAGTGCACGTGTCACAAAGTAATATGAGTGGAGTCTTCTAAAAAATAGATGTAGCAAGGAAATTACTTTTTAATTGACTTAACTCTCCCCCGTGTCTCGGTTAAGGATGTTTCTCATCGAAAAGTTTGGTTATATTAATGAAATGCGAGAAATTTCCCACCTTATTTCCTTTAAATCAGCAGATGTTTCTATATACAACTTTAGTATTTGGTTTAATCAAGGCATCCAACCAACCAAAACAAGCTACAGTATAAAACAAGTCTCTTCATTTACATTGGGTTCATCTTCTTGTGATTCCTGCTACATTGTTCCCTTTGGGAGGGCGTATTTATTTGTGTCTTAGTATTTTTCACTAATAAACTCACAACTGAGTGTGATTCGACTCTGATGTTGGTCTGTTGCTGTACTTACTGGTCTGCACCTCGTCGTTTCCTCCATCCTGTATGAAGGAAACAGATGACACGTTCAGGTCACCTGACCTAACTGGGATTTTATGGCATGTTTGTGAGAGATGAGCGTTGTGTAGCAGCAACTCACCGACTTCTGCACGGGCTGAGGCAACATGCGACCGATCTCACTGACGATCCAGCCCATCATGCTGGAAGAACAACAGGAAGACTTTAGATCGAGTCAGTCATACTCCGCCTTAAAGCAGGATTCACACACACACGTCTTAGGCTTTAATGTCTCGCTACGAATCCTCTTTGAATAGAGGGACATCATACAGTCCAGAACTAAGTTGCTTTTCTCACAACGTTTGCGCTGAAAATACTTTTCATACACCGGTGTCACATGACGTATTTCAGTGTACGTTCAGTAACGGTTGGGAAAACTATGGTCAACCCTCGCATCGAATCAGAGAGGGATGGTTTGTTTGGTTTTCAGGACCCAACAGGACCCTGAACTAACAATAGCTTCCCTGCTAACAAGGAAAAAATGCTATGCTATCGCAACATAAACATGTTTCCACCTACTTTGGTGGTTCCTCGGCTTCCTTGGTGGACCTGTGAGGACAAACGTAGAAGAGACCTGAGCTTCCAGATTTAAAAAGTCAAGCCACTGCACAACTGCCTTACACCTGCATTCTTTCTGATGACCAGCAGGGGGCGACTGCTATGGTATCATTTCATAGAAGGCTGTGAGAAAATGTACTTCCTTCTTACCTGATCTCTGAGCTAAGTAACACCTTCATGGTGAGTTTATGGTCTCAATCACTAGTTTTAATCTTACTGAATCTAGTGAAAGACTATAAATAATGATATGACACAGTAACAAAGGTTTGACTCACTTCTCGGTCTCTGGGGTTGGTTTGGAGACAGGTGGAGGAGCTGGAGGCGGAGCTTCGGCTGTTTAAAAGAGGAGGAGCAAATCAGATTAGCATAATTTTACAAAACAACACCACTGAATCCTCAAGTTTTACATCTCCAAGCGAAGGTATCTGGCAGAAAGAAGCTAAATAGCATTACAAATGTTGAACATTTAACCTGATCAGAGGAGGTTAGTGTTAGTTGATACTGCTGTTAGCAACTGCATTTATAGCTGAAAAATCAGAAAGCTGTCATCAGTTCGTAAAGATTAGCCTTTTCTTTTCGAACACTTTCAACCAGTACTAAATGTAAAAAAAAGTGCAACCAGTCAATGATGATTAAGTGTCCAAATGTTTGCTTTTTAGAAAGAATATGTATTCTCGTTTCTCCAGCTGTCAGCAGAACACGATGCTTCAAACATTTACCACCACAACATGAGTCGTTTAAAGACCATTGCTCTGAGTTAAAAAGGTCTATAATGATGATTTGAGGCTGAATAAGAAGTAAAGATACCTTTAGCTGGAGCTTCAGCCTTCTCGTTTCCCTCTGTTTTTGAGCGAACATGGGTCTCTGGCTGAGGAACCACCTTCTCAATGCCCTGTTTGATCCAGTCAATCATGCTGTGAGCCGTAAGAACACAGGAAATATCACACAAGCAGTTAGTTACTGTGAGATGGCTGAGTTCTAGTTCTTTGTTCTTACCTTCTCACTGTTTTTGTTTTGTTTGTCTCATTTTCTCTTCTCTCTATCTCCGGTTTTACTTCTTGTTTTGCTTAATTACCTTCACCTGAGTCTCATTTCCCCACCCATCTCTCACCCCTAACATCTAATGTATAATTAGTCCTTCCCGCCCCTGCATCTTAATAAAAGAATGCATGAAAACACACATGGGCTTCTAAGCAAATTAAGCAGCTTATTTAAGGACAGATGTTGCTGTTGTATGTTCTGGTGTAAGGTGTTTTCTTTCTCTGATGGTAAATTATGGATTTAAGATAATGAAAAACAGGACGCTGACCTGGGTGGCTTGTTTTCAGTTTTGTCATCTCGGTCCAGTTTCACCTCCGTCACAGTAACTGGAGGCTCTGCAGCTGAAATACAAGAAATAAGATGATTGACTGAACAGCAGCTAAATCAGATCTGTGTCTGCAAACATACTCAGGTCTCTTCTCACCTGGAGCAGGTGCTGCCTGACACACCTGAGGAGAAACAAACATGTGACCAATTTAGGAGTATTTTGGCAAAAGCTAAAAATATAATAATGGAGATGGAAAAACTGCAGAACTTAAACTGTAATCAATGATTTTTAAAAATGTTTAAGATTAATTTTAGCTTTAGCTAACTGTTGGGGTTAGCTTGGCTCTCCACAGTTCCAGGCTCTGTTCAGTATTCCTTTAAATGATTGTGGTGGATGTTGGACTTTAAAACAGAGTCAGATGTGTTTTTTTTAAAATAAAATTTAAATCTGAGCTGTATGTTAACTACCGTCAAAGGCCAGGTTTGGTCCTCCTAACGCTCAGTCAGATACTTAAAATAAACACTATTTACAACAATGGTGAGACCCTCAGAATGAAAAGCTTATGTGTTATTAAGGACTGTTCAGGAGTAACTTGGCCGAGACATGAACACATCCGGCTTTAGGATGAAGCTGCTGGAGTCCATCAGTCAGTGCTGGCGTACCTGGGCCGGCTGCTCAGCTGCAGGCAGCTCTTTGCTCTTCAACTCAGGCTGAGGAACAACTTTCTCCAAACCCTGAGATATCCAGGCAATCATCCCTTTTCTAAAGAAGAAACACACATTTATAACGGTGAGGATTTTACAAGACACTAGGGGGCGCTGCGGAAGATCCAGTAAAGCTTAATGAAGGATAATACAGCAGCTCGCTATCTGGCATCTCATCTATTTGTGCTTTTCGTAAAGAACCTCGATCTCTGGCATCCTGCCTGTTAATAAAGCTGCTCACTATTTGGCATTCTGCTCACTGGCAGGCTTTTCAAGCTGCTCACTATCTGGCAATCTGCCTGCTGATTGGCTTATCAATCAGATCAGTGTTTAGTTTTTTATGTTCGTGGTTACTCACTCGTCTTCGGGTTTACTGTCAGGGCAGAAAATACAAAGTTCATTACTTTCAGTCTAACAGCTTCTGACCTTCCCGGCTTCTACACAAATATCACAAAACTGAAAACAGAACTGTTTCACACACAGGTGTTTACCTGGCAGGTTCAACTTCCTCCTGTGAGTAGATGGGATAAAAGAAAAGAGAAGGAAACACTATCAGAACAATAAACAACCTGGAACTGAACGAGCTGCTGGATCCAGCTGCAGCAGATGTTTAACTCAATCAGACCGAGACTTGTGAAAACAGCATTTTCTGAATCACAAACTAACTTCTCAAACTGGCCCTACGGGCGCTTTCAGAGAGGCACCGAGCAGGTATGGGGTTAAGATAAAGCTTTCAGAAAGGACTACAGGTATAATCCTGGGAAACTGTTAAGGTGAGATTGTTAGCCAATTATAAAGATAGTGAGCATTTAGGCTCAGGTCAGGACTGGACACTACAAGAGTCGATCATGCCTGGAGAATATAAATCAGCAGCAGAAATGGGCAAAGAGATCAGTTTCTGACTGCACGTGCTCTCTTCGTGTCTCTGCTTCTGTTTATTTTTTGTCTTTTTGTGACTCCTGTTATTAAAAAGGATCAGTTTATATTCTGAAAGCAGAGGTTCACAGCATAGGCAGCTCAGATATCACAGTATTCAATATTTGATTTGTCTAGATAGATAAAAAGTCCCCACCTTTTTGTTTTCTCCCATGTGGACCAAAGTGTATTTTAACAGAAAAACTGTAATACATATATGAATGTATGGTAGTGTGATCACAACAAACATAGTCAAATGTTTTAGTGGCATGATTACATATATACGTGATGCAAGGATACAAATATGCGACAGGAGTGCAGACAATTTGCCATCAATCTGGACGCCGACGTTATTCTGTAGTTTATGGATCCTGACTCTTTCCTGAACAATCCAACCAATTCAAACTTACAGCTGACTCTATAGAAACAATACACTGAGATTTTACACCTACTGAAATTTAGCTTCCACGTTAGTAATTAACAGTAATTACGTTGTTTTAACTACAATCGTCTTGTCCAACATACAATCCTTACAGAGTTAATCATTTGGATCAGAATGAAGACCTGGACTGACAGGGTTTGGTATCACTTTTTGCCCGAACGGTTCAGTGGCGACAACCAACAAGCGACGGAGAGGAGGTGAGTGTAACACTGTTGTTGTTCGTATACTCCTGACGAGTTGTTAACAGTCTGTTAACTAGTTATTTTACACCAGTCGCACTAACACCACTAGTGATAAAAAAAAAGAAGAAAAGATTTAAAAAAGTATTATTATGTCCTCCATTAATGGTTAACTTGATCCTTTGCATGTTGCTTTTCAGCCAAATACAAGTGTGGAGGACACTAAACTCTTTGTATTAAACACAGTCTACATGCACCTGGAAAAACCCAGTTCTCACAAAAGACTTCAATTCAATTTTATTTATATAACACCTTCTGTTTGCTGATATCTCCTCTGCTTTTATAGTCTCATATTTGGCCAGGTCCTCGTTATTGGACAAATGTCCAGTAGGATTATGTCAAGCTCTGGTTCCCCTCAGGGCTGCGTTCTGGCACCCCTTCTTTTTATTATGTACACCGACAGCTGCAGGACGTCTAATGAGAACAGATTTCTGATGACACTGTCCTCTTGTTCTTGCTTCAAGGGTCTGAGTTTATCCTGTTTTACCTGAATTTGTGAAGTAGTGTGACGATAACTATCTGAAATTAAATGTGTCCAAAACAAAAGAAATATTTATGTGGTTGATCATTTTTAGACATTTCTCCTTGTGTTCTATTTTTTATATTACTTTTTGTGTATTTATTTATTCATTGACCTCATTGTTGTTGATATCAGCCTTGACATTGATTAGTGGTTGTTTAAGTTCGACTGTGGGAGTGAGTTATGTAGGCAAGCTGAGAACAAACTGACATTTTTGGGGAATTAATAAAGTTAAACAGAATCTAAGAAGCGAACTAATGGCTAAAATCAGGACTGCCACCTTGTGAACCCACAGAAATGTCCGGTCCAGTGTGTACAAAAATCTCACAGACTTCTCTTTCTTCGAAAATGTAGCCTGAGTCTGACTCTGCGTCAGATCCCGGGGTCGTTATCATGTCCTCACCTTGGCAGTGGAGTTTGGACGGCTCATTTTTGGTGAGACTGCGGGTTGAGGCAAAGCGCCGCTGATCCACGTCAGCATGCCGCTCTGAGACCCAGCTGTCGGGCTGAGGATGCAAAAGTTTAAATTCAGGCTTTTTATTCACTCTTAGGAAGCAAAGCAAAGACTTTTTTTCCTCCTAAAGTAACATTATAAATCAGGGCAGACCAACTTTAGAAACATGAATAATGAAAGCACAAAAATGCCACAAGAAACTATGAAACTTGTTTAAAGTCTGAAAAGCATAAATAGATATTTAAAAAATCCTAAAATCTTTAGCGTGTCCAAGTTTGCTACCTGGTTATTTCTCTTACTAGAGTCAGATGTGAGAAAAAAGGTAATAAAAAGAAGGGAACAGTCACTTAGCAAGTTAACGGTATATTTCCCAGTGGATAGAATTAAACTATGAGACATTCACAATGATAAATACATCGTTAACATCATGTTTCCATAATGTGGTGCCTGTTAATAAAGTCTGACAGCTACATCAAACATTTACAAATGTTAGCCTGATTAGGCTAACGAGGGGGCTAATGCTAATTGTTCAAGCTAACACAGTGGTTAACGTTATTTCTTTAGACAAATGTTTGCTTTGAATTTGTAACTAGAGTTTTAGAGCTTTTAGTACTAAGTAGTAAATCAGTATGATAGTAGGTTTTAAGATTAATAACACCTGTAAGTTAGGTTTTTACTAAAAAAAAAATCATAAAAATGAAAACAATTTTAAAAAAATAATTTTATAAATTGTCATTAATATCTACCAGAACTTCCAGCTAATATTTTTTATAGAAAAATTAAGAAAATTCAGAGGAAATAAGCTTTTCAGGTATTTTTGAAGTATAGTAGATTTCATCTAATTTAGCAGCAGCTTAGGCTAATGTAGCTATTGGCCATAGCTTGTACTCCTAGTTATATAGTTATTAGTTGTACCATCATGTTTGTTATAATACTGTTCATGTGTACTTTTCCAAAGAAATAAGCTAATTTTCATAAATAACTTTCCTTATATATAAAAAAACAATGTGTGTAGGAATTTTTTGGAAATACAGTTGTATCTTGCGTATAAATAACAACAATTTTTTATGGAAATATGAAGAAAGGTTTAGGAAATAAGGTGGAAAATATAACTGCTGCTGGCTCCTTTTGTATACTTTAGATTAGGTTTAGACATTGTGTGGCATATTTGTGGCTTATAACTTACCCATTCTCCGCTCCTGTCTGAGGTTCCTGCATTGGTTTTTCAGCTTTTGGTGCTGTCAGTCAAACATTGATACATGTTTTATATTAAAAAAACAAAGACTCCAACTGAGCTACATAAAGTTTACTGATCTGCATGTGAATGATCTTACTTTCACTTTTGACTTCATCTTGAAACTTCACTTTCTTCTCCTGTTTAACACACAAAAGAAAGTCACCTTATATATATTTAACAAAAAATAATGCCTAAAAAGTAATAGGGCAAATACTATTTTTGGATAAAATTAATCACATCACAATGCACATAAATTTATGACACACATTTTAACACCACAGTTTTCAGAATCATCATAGTCCCTATGGATTACAACAGTGACCGGTTCAAGTTCCAGAAGTGAATTTCCCACTCATTTTCTCCAATCAGTTTTAATAAAAAAGAGTTTTAGTCCTTGAAACAAGCCAGTTAGCTATGAGCTAATTCAAGATTATAAAAATATTTGATTTTGATGATATGATTTTAAAAATATATAAGGGAAATTGAAAAAAGCCAAAGGTAAAAGACTGTACATACATAATTCTATTTATTAATAAAATGGGTTTTTGTTAAAATACTTCAAGTCACTGATTGAGCACCTTTAAAAGCTCAGTTACCTCTGAGGTAAGCTGAAGATACCTTAATTCAAATATTTTAGTCATTAAGGCTAAATTTTGAGATACTCAGTCAGAAAGTTGGAATTTTAAGATGCACATCCCATTCTGCCACACAATGCTCTGTAAAAATGACACATTTAAATAAAACATTTTTTAGTTGGGCAAAGCTTACAGTAACTGGAGGTGGAGCAGCTGCAGGGGGTGGGGCAGCAGCAGGGGGCGGGGCAGCATCCTTCTGGTCTTCTGGTTTTTTAGCCTCAGGTGGCTGGGGAACAACTTTGACCACCCAGCTCAACATCCTCAAAGGAGAAGAACAGACACCGTCAGCCATTACAGTGTGAACCTATTTCTAAATATTGTTGTCTTCGTCACGTCAGGGCAGGCTTCTGTGTTTACAGTCACTATGGAAAAGCCTGCAGATATAAGGACAAATGGAAACCAGACATAATTAGCTATATCTCTGCTAAGTTTACAACTGACCCGCTTCCCGCTGAACTTAATGGTGTTTAGATCATGTCTGTCTGACCGTCATTCTGAATTAGATCAGACCGATGCTGACCCTAATCCTCCACAGGAGGCCTGGCAGTACAAACGGCTCTTTACTGCACCCATAGATTCATTTAAACTGGCCTCCAGTTTGGCACTTGCACTTTCTAATTGGGGTATGTGCCAATTAGCCAGTTGGAAAGCTGACTAATTTGTTAGTCAGTTTCTTTTAATAAAACCCTTCAAAAATTAGCAAGCTAGGAACATGTTCTCTATATCTAAAAGCTTCCTGTTCGAAAAAAGGGAAGCCAATGTAGAAGTGACTTAACTCTCCCCTGGCTACTTCTTTGGCTGCAACAAGAACTCCATAAAAATCTATAAGAACATTTAAGCATTATTAGGTATTTTTATGTGTTCCCATGGTCTCAGTTACTCATCTAAAGTAATTTTTTAATAGATGTTTATATATTATTCTGCCAATCACAATCATAGACTACAAAAAAGTATAGATGGGCCAATGTAACAGCAGCAGTCTCTTTTGTTCTCTAATAACTGTTTTAAATTAAGTGGCACTAACAAAACAAGTTACAAAAGAACAATGTGAACATGTTAGATTTATATTCTAAAACACTGCATTTGATAATGAAATATAACAGCATTACCATAAATTTATTATTGGAAAGTCTCTGTGGCTTGTTTTTGACTGCAGAATAAAGATGACACATTAGCAGTTGGTAAAGCTGCATCATTATTATTATTATAAAAAGCAATGTTGGCATTATACAATGTGTTTTTAGGGTACAGATGTTACTGTTTTAGGGGGTCCAACCATAAACCACCGATTGACTCATGAAAACCTGGCATCAGGATCAAGGCTTAACAATGTGAAAGTATGATGCATGCATTTAAACAACAGATTAATCCGACAGCAATCGGTTTGTTTTTCTGGACTTTAAAGGTTGGTTGCCTAAAATGTATGTTTCAGTGTTTAGTTGATAAAGTGACACTAGAGAATCAGTTGTATATTTTTTTTTTACCTGTACTTAGTATTTTTAATATATTTAGCTATTTAGCTAGCCTGCTTTCATATGCTACAATTAGCATCTTTTTTTATCATTGCAAAGCTCATCAAGCCAGGTTGTACTAGCAGATAACATCATAGATCTACCATGTTTTTCAAATATAGTCAAGTCTAGCTTTAAAAAAAATCAGTAAAACTCATGAATTCATCTATCTGTGGCTTCATAGTGTCTTTGTCTCTCTTGCTTTTTGTTTTGGTTTATAAAATAACCGCCTAGCGAGTTGTTTCTTTCACCAGGTAGCAGGTGAGGCAATTAGCTGAATTAGCTTAGTGTTACGTATTTAAAATACAAAATATGAGTACCTGTATTCCGGTACAGTTACCGTTTAAAAAGGTGGTATTCAGAATACAGTTACTTTGTTTAAATAAATGGATTCCCCTGCTGTGTTTTCCTGTTTCATATGTTAGGCTATGCCCTCTCTATTTCTGGTAATTCCACGCTGGTGGAAACCCAAACAAAACACACAATAAGAGGCGCTAATGCCTGGGTCTCAATCTCGCGGCCCATGTCAACCCTACCTGCGGTCCACATAATGGTGTGAAGAAATATTTTTAAAAATTATTATTCAAAAAATTAATTAATATGATGGCAATAGGCAGTGTTACTGGCGTAGCCCTAAAGAATGTAGCCTCATGGGTAGTGTAGTCCGTGCTGCAGGAGAGAATGGACTCCCATACCCGTTATGTGTCTGTGAGCGTGAGGGAGGGAGAAAAAGGAGAGTCAAATAGTATGAGTTGTCACTGACCAGAAACGGGAGATGGAAGCATGTAAATATAATAATAACCACAGCAGCCAAAAAGAGTGCCTGACGAGCCCAGTTGTAAGGCTCAACTGTACACTGTGTTCGCGTTTTCATCCGGAACAATGATTTCCGTTGGAGCAGCCTTTTAATGCCTCTCTCTGTCTCTCACTAGCAAAGTTGACCCAGACAACAAAGTAAAGCTAGTTTCAGCCAGAGGTCCCTTTACTACGGTTCGGAGCCGCGAACCTGTTTTATATATGCGCAGAATAGTTTTCTATACGGGATCGCTGCAAAAAGTGCAGCCTTACCTAATATCCACCTACTGTTACTCATTTTATATTACGATTTAAAAATCTAGTTGGTATTGGTATGGCGAGTAACCTTCAGTAGTAATAAATCACACAGCAATAGTACATTCATGTAGTTGTAGAAAGCATGATAATATATTAAGTAATCCAAAGTATTCAGAATACGTTACTTTTATTGAGTAATGTAATGGAATACGTTACAAAATACATTTAGGGCATGTATTCTGTAATCTGTAGTGGAATACAGCAGGTTTAAAGAATATTAGTATCATTTATATACGTCATTAACGTATATCTATATCATTAATGATGCGCAACACAGTAAACTATAAACTTATCCAACTAACCATATAAAAATAAATTATTATATTTCAGGATTGTAATATTTAAAAGTAGAACACTTACATAATTAATTAGTCCATAAATAATATAATAATATTTTTACTTTTGCACTTTATATTTTGGGTAAATTAATAATTTTACATAAGTATAATTTTAATATAGGCTGATTTTTTATGAGCATTTTAAATTATTGCTGTGCCATTTTTACCTAAGTAAAAGATTGTATTTTTGTTTCAACATATTGCAGCTCATTATTTGTGTTAAGTTAATTTTAACTCTGAGTCACCAACACCCTCCACCTTCAGGCCTTTAGTTAAGGTAAAGGAAAACTCATAGAAAAGCGCCTCTGGTGGGTTTACAGCAGACATGACTTAGATCAGAGTTTTAAACCATTTTGACTTCATATGGTTAAAGTTACTTAGATCCC
>VUQR01036211.1:0-20055 GCA_015108515.1 Hemichromis elongatus
TGTCACGGGACCAAATGGCCTGTACAGGACTGAACTCAGGCGCAGAAACCCAGAGCAGAGACAGCAGATGGTGACAAAGTTTTATTAAGCCAAGCGCTAGAAATGTAGCAGGACAGAAAACAAACAATAAGACTTGGAGTCTGATCTGGCGTGACGTGGGAAACGTGGCTAGGATGAGGGAACGGGGCCTGAGATGCAGAGTGGAGCTGGGCAGGGAACAGTCACACTGAAGAGAGAAGACAGTGGAGTTAGGGAGGTAGCTCTGAAGTGGTAAGTAGTAATTGTAGCAGTTCTTACTTGCAGTGGGGGACACAGAGTGTTGAGAGGGGAGTGATGAGACTCCAGGGAAACTGAGCGGCGCGGCAAGGCTGACCTGAGATCCGGGGTCCTTAGATGGAGTATGGTGGCAGGAGGGCAGGCAGGTGAAGCACAGAGGGATTTCCAAAACAGATTGCTTGGTATCCTGAGTCCAGAGGTAGAGCGAGAGCCAAGGGGAATCCAACAACTACAGCACAAGAAAGTCTGATTAACAAGATAAATCACAGTGAGAACTTAGAGCATGAGAGCCTGTTACCAACATGGGTTGATGACGAACTGGCAGTGAAGGAACACCAACGAGTGGCTTAAATCCCTCTGGCTTGATTGCCTGCAATTGGCTCCAGGTGTGCAGGAGCAGGAGGAGGTGGCCCTGCCCAGGGGCGGATCCCAGGTAGGTTCAGGAGCCTTATGGAAATTCCAGCCATCAACCGCAGATCATGACAATGGTACCAAAACACCCTCCAACAGCAACTTCTTCCAACAATCCAACAACAGTTTGGTGAAGAACAATGCATTTTCTAGCACGATGAAGCACCGTGCCATAAGGCCAAAGTGATAACTAAGTGGCTCGGGGAACAAAACGTTGAAATTTTGGGTCCATGGCCTGGAAACTCCCCAGATCCTAATCCCATTGAGAACTTGTGTTCAATCCTCAAGAGGCAGGTGGACAAACAAAAACCCACTAATTCTGACGAAGTGATTATGGGTTGCTATCAGTCAGGATTTGGCCCAGAAGTTGATTGAGAGCATGCCTAGTTGAATTGCAGAGAAGAAGAAAAAAGAAGGGCCAACACTGCAAATACTGACTCCTTGCGTAAATGTCATGTAATTGTCAATAAAAGCCTTTAAAACGTATGGAGTGCTTGTTATTATATTTCAGTACATCACAGAAAAAACTGAGACAAAGATCTAAAAGCAGTTTAGCAGCAAACTTTGTGAAAACTAATATTTGTATCATTCTCAAAACTTTTGGCCACGACTGTACAAACAGATAGTTTTTCAGGCATCATTCCCAGAGATATTAGAGCTGCACAACAAGCAGATCCAGCTATTAAAGAAGTTATTTCTTTAAAACTGAGAACTTACATGATGACATGGGGCATGTAGGTTCTGAAAAGGTGATCCATCTTGCCCAAGAACGGTTCTATTGGCCATACATGCAGCAAGATGTAGAGGAATATGTGACAAAAAAATGCCAGTGTATTAAACAGAAGCACCCCAATATCCAACAGAAAGCTCCAATGGGATCCCTCACCACCAGTGCACCTTTTGAGTTGGTCTCTGTTGACTATTTGCACCTGGAGCCAAGCAAAAGAGGATATGAGTATATCCTTGTCCTCATTGATCACTTTATGTGCTTTGCGCAGGCATACCCAACGAGAAACAAATCAGGAAAGACAGCTGCTGAAAAGATATTTCAGGACTTTATTCCTTGCTTTGGGTATCCAGAGAAGTGAGTGCGTGAGTTTGAAAACAGCCTGTTCTTAAGACTGCAACAATTATCAAGAATTGCGCACTCATGCACCACTCGTTATCATCCACAGTCCAATCCAGTGGAGCAATTAAATCGAACACTTCTCCTAATGCTGCGCACCCTACAGGAAGAGAAAAAGAGTGAATAGAAACATCATCTATCTCAGATCATGCACGCATACAATTGCGTACTTTTTCATCAAGGGAAAGACACAGGCGCTTAACTACCAAACATTTGTCCAAAAGTGGGCTGAGCGGATGTGAGTCGCTTACCAAATAGCTACAAATAACAGCTGAAAGTCCTCAGCCAAAAGCAAAAAGCAGTACGACAGACATGTAAGAGGTATCACTCTTCAGCCAGGTGACACAGTGCTGGTGAAAAATTTGTCAGAGAGAGGAGGCCCAGGAAAACTGCGCGCATATTGGGAGAAGGTAGTACATCATGTGGTGGAGAGATTGGGAGATGGACCAGTCTATCAGGTACAGCCAGAGAGAGGTAGCAAAGCCATGTGGGTTCTTCAAAGAAACCTCCTACTACCAGTAAACGACTTACCTTGTCCCTGTCCCTATGGGAGGAGCAGGCGCTAAAGAAGGCTAAAAGTATCCTGGGTCAGCCTCTCCATGCTCTGCACTCTGAGTTCTTGCTCATGCTCTCAGGACGTTGTTTTTATGTACCCTCTCGGAAAACAAATCGTTTCTCCAATTCTTTTGTTCCTTCCGCCATCAGACTTCTAAACTCTGAGGGAAGGGTGGCCAAGTAACATAGACCCAGGGTATGTGCCTATTTGCTCAGCCTCTACTTCTGTTTGTAATGTAGGTTTTGACACACATTGTTTGACTGTTTGTACAATGTTTGAGGTATGCTACAAATTAATTGCCCTTTGGGATCAATAAAGTTTTCTGAATCTGAATCTGAATCTTTTGAGGAAGAACTTCTTGTGGAAGAAAACACACATACTGGGTCAGCCATCATACTGTCACTGGAAGGCAGATATGAACACCCTTTCAGCTAGCCAACCCTGGATGTTGACTCAAGGCGTCCCATCATTCTTTAACTCAATCTATTCCCAGCAGTACTACCACAATGGCTGCACACTCATACACTGATGGGTCCACACATAAAGAAACAAATGTCAGGAGACATTCTTTTAAGTGGGGGAGAGTGTAGAGAGGTGAAAATACCTTCCTGTTGTGAAACGACCCATTTTCACTGTTTATATTATGCTAACATAGCTGTGTCGCACATCATTACATACCAGCTAGCCCAACTTCAGTAACCCTACAAACATCACTGCTGTTAGTTTCCTGTTCTCTATTATATCGGAAGTATTAGCAGAGCTGTGAGCTTAATTTTTTCAGAAATCTCTCAATCAGAACATGGTATATTATATTTAGATGGAAACTAGCGAGTTAACTCCCTGCCAACTTCTAACACCATTAAATTTAATAAATTCTGTTTTCATGGATGCCTGGATGTTAAACTTAATTCTTACACTTGGTAGAGCAACCACACCGCTCATTTTATTACAGATGAAAGAATTTAGACAACTCTCAGTGATGCTGCAGTGTTTGTTTGACTCGGGGACCTGCAGCGGAGTTTGGGCCCAGACACAGCTAATGACATCAGACTTAAAAACCGGATAGAGTTTTTGAGCTCAGCAAGACAATCTGTCAATTCATGGACATGGCATGTATGATGCGGTGACGTCATTTCAAGTGAAGCTGTCACAAATGCACCAGTGCAACTTGCCTCACTTTCCCTGTTGCCAAGTAATGTTGAACCAAGTCGGCGCACTTTGCTGATAAACTGAGTTCACTGCACATGAGTTCACATGGCGCTTTGATGACTTTGAAGCACAAAAAGAGAACTGTGAGCTGCTTCACAACCCATTTACAGTTGACGTGGAAACTGCACCTGTGCAGATTCAGATGGAGCTGAAAGAGCTGCAGTGAATGAGACACTCAAGACAAAGTACGACACTGAATGATTATAATTTTGACAGGATATTGTCCACAATATTTTTATGGAGATAGAAAAAAATAAACTTTAACTTTAAATATTTCTAAGTTTATTCATTCTGGAATAATATTCCTGTCCTTTTATATTCATATTTATGTTTAAAAAACATTGTTTTAGTGTGTTCAAGAAATGTTTATCTTGTTTGGCCCATGACCTAAAGTGTGCCTTTAGTTTTTGCCCCCTATGCAATTGAGTTTGACACCCTGGTTTACAGCATCCTGCCATGCAACTGCATTTGTCCCTAACCATCAGGAACCCTCATGTTAACTTTGATTGAGTGGGGAAAAAAAGTTAGCATTCATCCTCCAGCTTTAACGTGTAGGTTATGCTAACATAGCTTTGTCACTAGTGATCACATCATTATATACCAGCTAGTCCAACTTCAGTAACCCTACAAAAGTCACTGCTGTTTAGTTTTCTGTCTTCATTTATGTGAGAAGTGGTAGCTGAGCTGTATGTTTTAATTTTTTCAGAAATCTCTCAGTCAGAATATGGTATATCATGTTTAGGTGGAAACTAGTAAGCTAACTTCCTGCTAACTTCTAACTCTGTTAAATTTAATAAATTCTGTTTTCATGGATGCCTGGATCTTAAACTTAACTGTTACACCTGGTAAAGCAGCAATGCTGATCATTTTATTAAACAGTAAGCACAACCACAATTCACAGAATTCATACATAAGGTGCGCCAGATTAAAAGGCAAGAAAATTAAGGGAGTTTTAGTCCACTTTATAGTGCAGAAAATACGGTAACTAATATCCAAGTAATATCATGTTAGCAACAGTAGTAAATTAAGTAATATTACCCTGAAACATACATAATAGGATAATACTGGGGGTAATAATATTGAAAAAAAGCGGTAATAGTAGGTTAACAAGGCAGAAACAAGAACATAATATTGTGGCAATTCCTAAGCTGTTTAGTTTCGTAATGAACTGGAAACACTAATGCAAAATTTTAATCATTCAGTTTAAAAGAATAACACATATGAGTGCATTAGAAGTGCACAGGAGTGTAGAAGACCCTCCCTCATGGCATAGTTTATCCATGGATGACAACATATAATATGGTAAATATATTTCAGTTAGGAAATAAAGTGGAGAATATTTTTACAATGTCCATTAAACAAAAATAAGATGCCATCCATGTTCTCCTGCTTGTCCAATCCAGGGCTGTAAGGGGAGCAACACCATCGTCTTGCACTGCCTTCATCACTGATTGATTCCTTACCATCGAAAGTAAACTTTTTTGACAATATATGCAGTGGGTACGGAAAGTATTCAGACCCCTTTGTTATATTGCAGCCATTTGCTAAAATCAAAGTTAATTTTTTCCTCATTAATGTACACACAGCACCCCATACTGACACTTCATTACCATGTTCTCTTTCCACATTGTTACCCCCAGTTGGCAGTTTGTGCAACTACATACATTTCATTGTAATATTACTCAGCTGTAGCCACTGTTGCTACCATGATATTACTTGGATATTATGTGGTTATTACTTTGGTAATTGGATAGTAATAACTTACCACAATTACCACATTAGTGCCCTCTTGGTTCCCCCTTCTTACCCCACTATTACCCCTTTATTACTGAGCTGTAACAGAGAGTGCTACCATAAATTCTACTAATATGGCATCGCTAAAAAACATATGATTGCTTTTGTAACCTCTCATAAGAGGCTCAGAAGAGGTCGAAGTATTTTTTTCCCTTTAAATATCTATTATTTAAATCATTACTAGACAATCATAATCACTATAAAAATGTAAACTGACAGAAGAAAAATTAAATTATATGTCTTACCTTTAAGAGCAGGTTAGATAAAATCACAGCAATGGACTGTATTTAACTGCAGATGAGAAAAAACAATTTCCACCTTCAAACCATTGTTTTGTGAGAAATGACGCCTTTGGTTTGAGTTCTCTGATAAAAAGCAGACTGTATGCAAACAGTCTGCTGACGAGAATACCAGAGCAACAGCCTCTAAAGTACCTGCCATGATTTACTAAAATAGTGGAATTACACACACCTGTAACTGCACACAAACCTTGCAGTGCGGGCCAAATACAGTATGTTCACATTTAGTATTATGATGATATATGATGATATATTAAGGATGCATAGGCAAAAAAGTAAAAGGAAAGCTACTGTGACAGCAGATACACCAATGCAGACTCTTATTACCAAGGCACCTGCAACAGCAGTCTAACATGAATTGGTTTTCCCACCAACTCTGTGACCTCCCTGACCCTGGGTCCAGCTGAAGTAAACCATCAACAAAACTACTTATCTCTGTCTGTGTGTGAATTTGTGTTTGCGTCTTTGTTTTTGTGTCAATTTTAAGGTCACTGATTTATGCTGGTCAAGGTGTCAGTTGTTTGTAACTGAACATTGAACATTGTGTTTCCCAGACCCCAAGTGATATTGTGGGACATATAGGTTTCACACTGAGAGGTTGTCAGCAAGTGTGCCATGTGTTGGTTAATACTTTGAGAGACCAGTGAACAAGGTGCCTGTACTGCTGAGCAAGCACAACCAGGATATCTTTTACTTATCTGGCTTTACAAACACCTACACTGGCAATCACACTAAGCAGTCACACAAAGGTTATTAACCACTTAGTAAGTCAACTTAGGGTTTTCAAATCTAGCACATTCACAAAAGAAGTGTTTGAACTTCCCATAAGGAGCTCCACTGGCCGCCATGCAGCATACAGTCATCCAGTGTTTATGCTAACAACTCCTCTAAGTATTTAGCAAATGAGTAATAGCTTTAGCTAATTGTTTTGTAATTTTTTCTCTGTGCAGCACCATATTATTAATCAAAATTATGATGCACATAAAATGTAGAGATCGAATGTCACCTCTCTGGTGGGGAAGAAACCTTTGTTGGTGCATGGGGTTGAGACATATTGGCTAGATATAACTGGACTTAACTCAAAACACAACTGTTTCTGGAATCAGCCTGTTACAATAGGCTGGACTCTGTTCTAAAACAGAGTTGGTCTTTGTCAGGAATGGTAAGTGCAGTAATTATACCTGCACTTGCACTTAACTGCACCCACTTCACTAAAAATGTAGGTATAACCACATTGTTGGGTTTTTGACCACGGATGACAAGGATTTTTTTCTGTGACTTTTGGTATGTTGTTTGCACTTTTGTGCAAAATTACAGTTCAGCCTTGGCATTCAGGAAATCAGTGCATGGAGTCCTGCAAGCTGCCCCTTCAGGGGATTTAATTATCTTACCGGGGAGATGGACGTGGGCAATGACCGTGAGACCCACAGGGGTGAGATTGGTAGTAATGACATTCTATTTTTTACTATACAAATAGTGTATTAAATTAAGTAATCTACATGTATTTGTTGATGAGTGCATAACCTTTATGAAACCAGTTTGGTCAGGATGTATTATGAGCGGGGTTACCTTCTTTCTTTTTTTTTAGGTAGCTTTGCAGAATATTTTAAGGTTAACATTAATAAGGGCTAATGGATGATAACTGGTGGAAAATATAGGGGTTTTGCCTGGTTTTAGGAGGAGATTAATGTTTCTTCCCACGCATTGAACAGCAGACACTAATGTTTTTGTCACTTTTTACGGAATCAAACTGAAAGTAAGGTCAGTATTTCCAAGCTTTAAATGCTGCACGGTCAATAGTAATCCCTTACTTTACTTGTTACTCGAAAAAGGTAAACGGATTACTGCCCATCTCTGACGGCATCTACAATCACGCCTTGCCGGCTTAAAACCTGTGCTCTGCTTGTGTTGGTGGTGATGTGTACGGCTGGCAGCGGGCGAGCTGCAGCCGTTAAATGTACTGTTACAGCAACCGTGTGATTATCATAAGAATAAATGATGCCATGAAGCATGAAAATGCCATTGGGTCTGCCGTGGTGGTTTAGTTATCTTTTCTTTTTCTTTTTTTTTAATAAAAATCATAAGTAGACCTAAACCAGTAAACAAATTAAAATAAGTACTAATGAGAAACTATAATACAAAAATTATAATTATCAACAACAAAAACAACTGGTGAAAATATAAATAATTTGTAAACAACTTAACAACCCCCAAAGCGTCTTGATGGCGCAACATCTAAACACAATAGGGGGGAGGGGGGAGTAAAGTGTGCCTGCTCTGCACTGACACAGGAGCGGCGAGTCCAGGGCCATGGCTGTTTCGTCTTTGCCGAAAGCATTGCAAACAAGATCAGAATCGATCTCACCAGGCTAGTATTGATCCGATAGCGGTGCCGACTTGGTATCGATACACCACCACACACCACTTATAAAAAAGGGAGTTTGGAGATCAGCCTGTAGTTACTGACCAAGTTAATGACTCGGCAGGGAAAAAACATTTGTTTAATTCTGAGCTACTATTCACTTGATTTTCCTAGCATCACCTACCTACAGTACTCTCTGTCACTTACCTTTTTCATCATTTACCTCCCATCCTATCAATATTGTCTCTAAAGGAAAAAATGTTAGACAGAGTTAACTGAAGATTTTTATTTGCAACTTTACACAAATTTGGTTTTGGAAATGCTTTCATAAACTGGTTGAAAATATTATATACTTCCCTAACAGCTTGAGTCAGAACAAATGACCAAATTTCCTCCAGCTTCTGTCTCCAGAGGGGGCATCAAGCAGAGATGCCCACTACTGATGGGAATTCTGGCTCTTTTTAGAGAACTGGATCTTTCAGCTCAGCTCACTTAAAAGAGCCGGCTCTTGCGGCTCCCAACCGGCTCTTCAGGTTGTTTTGTTGCTTTAATTAACTTATTATCAACAACAGTGTAAAATTATACACAAAATGAATTATTAATGTAAAAAATTTAGTTTTTTATTTATATATGTGTATTATATAAATATGCTTTTATTTATTTACTCCACATAAAATGTAAAATAAAATATAAAATATAAAATACAAAAAAACATTTACAATTCAACTTTTAACTATTTACATTTTTTAGCTTTTCCCTTTTAAACAAAGTGAAACAACACAAAACACTGCAAGCCACAACACAATAAAATATAAATTAAAATATGCAAAACAAATAGAAGATGCACGTTTTCTGTCATATACGCTTGGGATGATTTTTTGGGAGTGTTTTCCTGCTTGGAATTGCATACATAGGATTCAGTGCATGAATAAGCTTTCTGAATCCTTTATGATCCACAACTGAAAACGGTTGGAAATAAAGTGCAACCATTTTTACCAGGTCTTTATCAATTGAGTTCTGTTTTTCTGGGGTCACAGAAATGTGCAAAAAATGTCTAATAGTGCTCTGGGGTAGTTTAGGTGGTTGTGGTGGTATACTGCAAGATGCTGTAGATGCAGCAGCAACAACAACAGTTGCAGTAGACACACTGGCACCTTCATTAATATCACACTCACACTGACTATGTTTTATCTTCCCATTGAACTGATAAGTGGACAGTTCTCAGGTGCCTGTACAGGTTGTTTGTGGAGCTGGCTCTATATGATATCTTTTTCTTACAGACTCTACACTCTGCCTTTGTATTATCAATAAAATTGAAATTGCTCCAGATTTTGCTTCTTTTCTTGGTGTCACTCATTTTCTTTACCATACCTTTCTAATGCAAGGATGTTGTCTCTTGTTTTTGCCTCTGGCTGTGTTTCTCTCTCTCCCTCCAGCTCTGTTCGTGAGCTGTGGCGGTAACTACTGCCCTTCCCCCCTCTGCTCAGCGCAAACACAGGGCTCACATGCTACATGAAAAAAGCGAGAGAGAGGAAGAAAAGAGAGAAAGAAAAAAACACGGCTCCCAATAAGGAGCTGGCTCCTGTCGTTCACTTCAACGAGGTGGCTCTAGGAGCCCTTTTGTTCATGAGCAACACATCACTAATGCCCACTCTCCCTTTCACTGTCACAATTTTTATGAAACCAATAGCAGCAGCAATTAGACAGGCAATAGTGATTAAGTGCATAAAATGCAAAAATGTTTAATGTAAAATCTGTGTTATTATTATATGGATGATGTTTTACTTTTTCTCCAACAAACCACTCTCTCTTTGGTAATTAGATTATTAAACTCTTTTTCAAGAGTTTCAGATTATTCAATAAACCGGTTCAAATCTACAGTTCTTCCATTATTATTCTTCTACCCCACTGCAATGTGGAAATATTAAGTATCTAAGTATTAATGTCTCTCCTAAGAATGCAGATTTAACTTAATTAAACCACATCCTGCTTTAAAAGAAAATACAAGAAGATCTGGCTAGATGGAAATCTCTGCCCAAAGAAATTTAAGCCTAATCGTTGAATTACTAACACCATCAATTATGGTACAATTTTCTATCTCAAACCCCTAACATGCTGTCTAAAATATACAGGACAAGGTTGGGTTTAATAAATGCCAGATCATTGGCAAACAAGACCTTCATTTTCAAGGATTTCTTTTCTTCCCATGAGTTGGATTTCCTCTGAATGACTGAAACTTGGACATCACCTGGCGAGTTAAGTGCCTTTTCTGGCAGTCCTTATTTTAGCACCCCAAGAGCTTCTGGTTGTGGCTGGGTGGTAGCTGTTGCTTTGAACTTTGTTTGTATGAACTGGGCCACTGCTGTGTGTGATAGTTTACTGACCTCCTAGATATAATAAGGATTTTTTTATCTTTTTTTTTTTTGCCGCCTGCCCTGTTTGGTTATTTTGCCATCAGAATCATTAATCATTGTCTGAAGGCCAAGAAAGATGCCCAACGGATTTACTTTACCAAGTGGACCATCCCGGCCTTACCGTATTGGTCCATTTGATTGACCTTTGTTGTTATAGTCTATTTATTTTGCAGGTTTTTTACAGATGGGACAGACATGACCAGGGAGTAGGAAAGAGAGAGTGAACGAAAGAGAGGGAGGGAAAGAAAAACAGCGGAGAAGTGGAACAGTAATTAAGATTAAAATACATACATACATATATATATATATATATATATATATATATATATACACACATATATATATACCACCTGGATCACCTGTTCAGAGAAAAAAAAGTGAAAATAAGCAGCAAAAAAAAGAGAGCAATATAACAAACACAACACCATTGCCATAATCTATGTGTATATAAAACAGTACTGGAACCAGAGCGGGTTGCAGTGAAGTATCTGCGAGCTCCGTCGGCAGCCAGCTGTGCCAGAGGGGACCGAGCCCCAGGCCCAGAGGTGGAGGGCACCTCGCCCCCTGACCGAGCCACAGGCACCAGGCCCTGACAAATAGCCACCGGGAGTGAGCCGGTACATACGTGAGCACCCAGCCCCAGAAACCAAGAACCATCAATGCACCAATGTCTGAGGGCCTCAGCCACTGGCAGGGAGTGTGGTAAGGAGAGATAGGCCTCCATACCTTGGAGGACCTCAGATGTCCCCAGAGACGTGGCATCTAAGACCTGACCTGACATATAGACACACACCTATGCACATATATGCAACGTGGAGACAGACATAGTTATCTCTTTGCATTTTGTTCAGTCTGTTAAAGGTGCCACTCAAGAATGTGATCACACGTTGGACTTGATTTTATCATATGGGTTATCTGTCTGTAACCTACATGTCAAGCTGTATTCTCTGACCATTTTATTTAACATTTTTCCTCTTAGTCCTTATGCACCTGTCCAATGCTCTTGTGCCCTCGGTTCAGATAGTGACAATTTTTAACAGTGTTTAACCAACTTGTGTCCCGTCCCTCTGAGTCGTCCACCTCAGATGGATTACTCTCTCATCTGGACTCTGTAAATCTATTCTTGATGTTATTGCTCATCTAAGACTTTGACAGTGTAAACCCAAGGCCAATCCTTGGGGGCAATTGTGGCTCAAAGGGTTGGCAGTTCGTCTTGTAACCGTAGGTTGCCAGTTTGAGCCCCAGCTCCGACAGTCTCGGTCGTTGTGTCCTTGGGCAAGACACTTGACCCGTTGCCTACTGGTGGTGGGCAGAGGGCCCGGTGGCGCCAGTGTCCAGCAGCCTCGCCTCTGTCAGTGCGCCCCAGGGCAGCTGTGGCTACAATGTAGCTCACTATCACCAGTGTGTGAATGTGTGTGTGAATGAATGTACAGGGTGGGCCATTTATATGGATACATCGTAATAACATGGGAATGGTTGGTGATATTAAAGTCCTGTTTGTGGCACATTAGTATATGTGAAGGGGCAAACTCCTCAAGATGGGTGGTGACCATGGTGGCCATTTAGAAGTCGGCCATCTTGGATACAACTTTTGTTTTTTCAATAGAAAGAGGGCCATGTGACATATCAAACTTATTGGTAATGTCACAAAAAAATGATGGTGTGCTTGATTTCAACGTAACTTTATTCTTTCATGAGTTATTTACAAGTTTTTCTTTGTTCACAGCTATTGACATGTCGAAGAGGAGCGGATCGAAATTGTGTTGATATCTGATGAACGCAGTAACTGGGTCATTGCAGCAGATTTCAATGCAAGACACCTTACGAGACCACCCATCTCCCATGCTACAGTTAGCAAACTGTTTGCTTAGTTTTGTGAAACTGGTTCAGTGATGGATTTGCCAAAATGTGGACGCAAGAAAACTGTCACTAATGAAGAAACATCAGTGGCTGTCCTAGCTTCATTCAGCAAGAGCCCACAGCGTAGCACTCGTTGCATGTCACTGGAGAGTGGCATTAGTCAAACATCCCTTCGGCGGATATTAGCTTCTCACAAACGGCACCCTTACAAACTCCAGCTACTGCAGCATCTCATCGAGGATGACCCAGATTGGCACACAGAATTTGCAGAATGGGCAAAACAAAAATTGGAACAGGACCCTCAGTTCACGCAGAAGATTTTGTTCAGTGATGAGGCAAACTTTTATGTGAATGGTGAAGTTAACAAATTAAACCACCACTATTGGTCTGACACTAACCCACATTTGATTGATCCCTCACTTTTGTTGTTCCAACAACAAAAGTGATGGTTTGGTGTGATATATGGGGTACAATGATAGTGGGTCCATTCTTCATCAGTGGAAACCTCAAGGCCACTGGATATTTGAAATTGCTACATGATGATGTGTTTCCCTCTTTATGCACTGAAGCTGGCACGTTCCCTGAGGTTTTCCAGCAAGATGGTGCACCACCACATTATGGGTGCCAGGTCCGAGCATTCCTAGATGAACAGTTTCCTGGAAAGTGGATTGGTCGTCGTGGGCCAGTTGAATGACCCCCAAGGTCTCCTGATCTGACCCCCTTAAGACTTTGGTCTTTGGGGTCATCTGAAGGCAATTGTCTATGGTGTGAAGATACGAGATGTGCAGCACCTGAAACAACGGATACTGGATGCCTGTGCTGGCATTTCTCCTGCAGTGTTGCTATCAGTGTGTGAAGCGTGGGAGAAGAGGGTTGCATTGACAATCCAACACAATGGGCAGCACATTGAACACACTTTAAAATTGTGGTCAGAAACTTGTAAATAATTCATGAAAGAATAAAGTTACGTTGAAACCAAGCACACTTTTGGTTTTCTTGTGACATTACCAATAAGTTTGACATGTCACATGGCCCTCTTCCAATTGAAAAAACAAAAGTTGTATCCAAGCCCTCTTTTCCACTTTTTCCAAGTTGGCCAGAATGGGTGAAACTGGGAAACCCATGGCACACCTATGTTTCTGCATGTAGTACTGACCCATATATGTGAAATATGCAGAATGAAGACACAGTTTCAAGAGCAAACACACTTGGTCAGTGCTGAGAGTGGTCCTGTTGCTGAGGTTGGGGTCATCCTGTAATCCCTTATGAACTACCTCCACTGCTTCTGTGACTGAGACACATGTGAAGACAACATCATATAAGACCATCGTTTCATCTGCATCCATAACGACATCTTTTATTTTCTCAACAAAATCCAAAGTGTTCTGGATGTGGTGTTTAGAGATGCCTACCAACAGATTGATAATTACAAACAATTCTTAAAGGTACACCGTATTTATGTATCTTCAATAAACTATACAAACTTGGTGATCAATAGCATTGTCTTGTTCTCACCCTGTTCCTGTAACCAATTCCTGGGTCTTGTTTCAGGGGCTCCTACGCATTTTTCTCACTGAGCAGTGGCAAAAAATTTCTCATAATGGTTTAGCAAAACTATGCACCTGCCAGAAGGATGATAAATGTTTTTGTCATTATTAAGCAATGAGAGTGCCTTCCTCTCCTCCATGTTGATGTTGGATGCTGGGGACTTTGCATTGCTCAGACCAGGCCAGGTCAAAACTTTTGTCCGTAGTTGCTCTGCATGCTTAGCTGTTTTTTTTTTTTTTTTAAATTTACAGTTATAAAAGGGTGTAAAGGGAGTATTTATTTATTTATTTATTTTTTAAATAATATAAAAAACCCCAACCAACCAATTGACCAACCAACCAACCAACCAACCAACCAACCAAACAAACAAACAAACAAACAAACAAACAAACAAACAAACAAACAAACAGCTAGTATTGGTGCCTCAAACCAAATCCCAAATAGTTTTCCTTTTGAGGTCCTTATTAGACCTTTATTAGAGGAAACATAATTGTTTCAGGTCACTTTCATAGGTTTTTTGGCTGTTAGAAACAAATCACCTACTTGATTTTCCATTTGGAAGATTTGAAAATTCTGACACATGACACATAAAACCCTTAAAACAAGCAAGCAATATGATTTCTCGTGGTCCCAGAGAGACAAGACTGAGGGTTTTGAATACTTCAAGTATTCAACCCTTCACTGACAATAGGTATTTTTATTTTGACCCTCTGTGAAAAAAAACAACTTTAGCTGCTCATGAGAGTTGTTTGGAAAAGAGCTGTCTAAAAATGTGAATTTACACCTTCCCAAACAACTGCTGATCTTATGCACATGATGCTCCCACCCTGCCCTCAGTGTACACAAAAAAGGGAACTGCCATTTGTCCTTATCTCCTAGTCCAGTCAACTAGAAGCAGTAAGAGAATTTGCTCTATCATCAGGGCTGGACATTTGATTGGATTCTGGCACTACAGCTAATCAATCTATAGCACAGAGCTGCCAGAAGACGTGTAACAAAGCTCAAAGAGCCTCACAAATAGTCCAGTCCTGGGGATTAGCCTCTGCACAGGATTACATATTGATTTTGGACGTCTAAAAAAGCTTATTGTATAAAACTGCAGCAGACTACAAAAGTAGCAGACTCTATTCATGAATCTGTTTTTCAGAGAGGAGCGTGAACTTTCAAATACAGAGACACTGAGCATGAATCAAAACAGAAATAAATGGAGGAGAAATCAATGGCAGGGATGAACTACGGTGGCACATTGTTAACTGGGGAATCACTAGTCTCCCTCACTTCTTCATGTTGGAGGTGGTGTGAGAGGGTAGCATATTTGTTTCTTTTGGTTGTATTGATTAATTTATTGTAGTTCCTAAAACTTTCTTACATGTTATTTTTGACAATGGGCTGTTCCAATATAGTTCTACTTCTTAACTCAAGTACAGCTGAACAATTTAATGGTTTTACAAATGATTAAAGTACATATGAAGTCCATGGTGTAACCTGCTGTTCATCCTATGACAGCTGGAAAAGGCTTCAGTCCCCCATGACCTTGAATTGGATAAGTGGAAGAAAATGGATAGATGACTGTAGGTACTGAAGTAAATATGCCTTTCTTGGAAATTACTATGTGATTTAAATAGCAGCTTCTGAAAGTGATTGTGCAGACATTTTCCAAAACATTAGATGGAAGGTGAGCCAGTTAAGCTCACAGGGTGAGAAAGTTGTGGTACACAACTGAAGTTCTACTAGCAGCCTGGGTTTAGGGGGTGTGGTTAAAGCCTGGTTCTGCCAGAGGTTTCTTCCTGTTAAAAGGGAGTTTTTCCTTCCCACTGTTGGCAACTGCTTGCTCAAATGGGTAATTTGGTATTATTTTAGGGTATTTGAAATATAAAGTATCTTGAGGTGACTGTTCTTGTGATATATATGTATATAAAAAAATATCCTTCAAACTTGGGTCAGGGTCCTGCTATCTTTTGCTGTTCCAAGGGCTGCGACCTTCTAGATGGATATCTCTGATGTTGTTCCTAGAATCTGCTGGAGCCACTTGCCTAGCTTGGAGGTCACTCCACTGAGTGCTCAGATTACCACAAGGACCACTGCTACCTTCACCCTCCACATCTTCTCGAGCTCTTCTCTGAGCTCTTGATACTTTTCCAGCTTCTCTTGTTCCTTCTTGCTGGTGTTGCTGTCCACTGTTTGTCCACCACTACTATGTCCGCTTGGTTAGCCGTCACCAGTTTGTATCTGGAAATCCCACAGTATCTAGCTTGGTCCTTCCTGACCACCCTATGTCAAGGGGTGCCTCCCATTTAACCTTGGGACTAGAAGAATTCTTTGGAATTGTTAGTCTGCCTGCCCATCGATCCCGCTTATCGATTCTTGCACTCTCGCTACAATCACGTCGAGTGTCGGAAAAGGAAAGTAGTGGGGCGGTCTACAGCATGGATATGGATATTACTTTTATTTTTATCACAAAAAAGCATGATGGTAAAGTGGAGACTGCTCCAGGACAGAAACAACTGCATTATGCAGATAACACAACTTCGGCTCTTTGCAAGCACCTGCACAGACAACATGCTAATGCTAAGGTAGTGAAGAACCCAGAGTGATCTTAAAGCTGAGTGAATGCTGACCCCAGCCCAGTATCGTGATAAGGTCAGTCATCATTTGTGGTAAAGTCAGCCACTGCTAAACTTCAACAGGTAAATAAGGGATGAGCAGTCAGGCTACAGCCCTTTCTTTCCACCTGTTCATGGTAGAATCACCTTGATTATCACTTTAAAGTTTGGTTTTCATCTTTGTTTTGTGTTTTTGGAATTATGTTCATACCTAAATACTAAGAGAAAGATTATGATAGGGATTTGTGTTGGTTGGTGGGAATGTAGGTTTATGTTGTTAATTGGTATTTATGAGACAGTGTTTTTCAGATCATTTTACAGAGTAACATGAAAGTAACTTATTGAGTAGTACAAAGACCGGTTCCCGATTCCCATCCCTATCGATAAGGGAATCAATAAGGAATTGAATCGGTAAGTTATATCGATAATTCTCTCTTGGCTCTTGATGGAGGCGGTCACATTTTTTTCCTTCTCCCTCCCTCATCTTTCCTGCTTGGCTTCTATGTCCTTGTCTAATCTCGTCTAACTCTAAGTCTCAGAAAGCCTCTCTGTCTCGTTCTTGCTCTCTAAAGCAAAGGAAAATTATGGATTTGATCAAGCGGTCCCTTAATGCAATTGAAACTCTCTTCTTAGCGAGAAGCCTGGTTTCGGGAGAGCCCTAGTGTCCTGGAGGGAAGTTCCCTGCTGGATACACGATGGACGGGCGGTAGAAGTGGCGGGTCGTGTGCCTGGCGGGACTGTCTAATAAGGACATAGAAGACATCTACCATCTATTCGGAACCATGATAACTGGGTTCTTGCTGATTGGAGCGGGCTTGGTACTGGCTTATCGGAGATTGAAGAAAGTGGTTGCAGCTGTTAAAAACCCCACGAGGCTGGCTGAGATGATTGAAGCACTGGGGAGAGCTGTGAACGCTCAGACTGTTTATAGTGAACGAAATACCTGAAAGATCTTGGAGAAGCTCATAGCTCTTCAACGGGAAATGGATACACCTGTGGACCAGTGATGGACATTGGAGCAACTGTTAAATTACAGTTTGTTCGTCCTAAACAACATAACCACAATTATCGTTTGGCTACGCCACCAACTTTGAAGGTGCCAGCTGGATGCTTGAAGGCCAACGCTGATCAAGCTCAAAGGCTGAAGCCGAGGAGAACATCAACAATTCTTTCCCTAATAGCGATAACGAGACTCACTGACTTTATGACTGATTCCTCCAAGGCCACCTGGGTTGGCTGGAAGACTGTTTACTTAGCCTGGCTGGGCGAAGGACACTCTCTCAGCTAAACTCATGACACACACATACACATACACTTATACACACTCATCCCTCCTCCCGTTCCAAATGCCTTCGATGCCCCCCCCATTGGTCGACTGGACCAACGTAGATATGCTGTAGGACTGGATGCGCTGTCTACACCGGCTCTCTCTCTCTCACCCTTTACCCACCCCTTGTCATGTGTTTCTATGGTGTATTAACAGTCATGTGCTTTTTTGTGCTGAGGTGTTTTTTTTTTGTTCTCAAACTGTTCTCGCATTAGGAACTCAGTCTGGGTGGAGTTTTTTCTCCTCCTCTCACCTCATGTTGTGTATTTTCATTGTTTTTTCCCATCAGCCTACCTATCTGACCTGTCTCCCCAGTGTAATGTCTGTGTAAATTATGTTTGGTTGGAGGGTTCCTTTGTAAATGCCCATGCGCCAACTAGCATGTTTCCTGCTGTAACCCATAATTTCCTTCGTGATTAATGAAGTATTTCTGATTCTTATTCTGGAATCGGAATTGCTAAATTACTCAAACTCATACTCATTACTCATACATACTCGGCACAGATGTTTCTGTATACTAATTGAATTGAGAGACCATGTGACTCACATGAATAGTATTTATATTTAAAACAATTTTAAACGATGACAACAACAGGAGAAAGTGAATGAACATCTTCTTAAAGTTCAGTATGGTTTTTACAAACTGTTTTTGGCATTCAGTGTTGTATTGAAGTGCACTAAAAATGACCAAATTAAGATTTCTAGGACCTGGGTAAATGCCCTGAGACTGATCACTTGTTATATAGTCTTTAATCCAAGAAAAAAAGAAGAAGAAGGAGAAAACAATCAACTGAAGCACTTTTTTCTATTTCCATTTCCACTTCGAAAGATTTATAAGATGACACTCCACTCTCTCTTCCAGTGTTTATCATTTGTGAATTTTCTGTAACAAGTTCATATTTCCCAGAGGAACAATTGTTGGATTAATTCATTTTTCTCAGATAAAATGAGGAGTCACCTTCTGTACAAAACCAACAGCATCTGTTTTATGTCAATACTATAAAATGTGCTGTTGTTTTCTGATGTCCATTATTGGTGATTGCAAGTTGGATTGGTTTATGTTAGTAAAACAAATATCTGAGGTGTTAGAGTTAATAAAACAATTTTCAAATGAGAAGGTCCTAGATAATGTTCAGACCTTGATACAAGCAAATCATGTGACATGTGGGGCTGCTGCAGGAGTTAGACTAGTTTTGGACTAGTTAGGACAATATCATGACAGACTGGATGTTAAATAATAAACGTCCTGCCAAAGAAATGTGATTAAAGGTTGGATAGTAACCTTTTTCTGTTATCAGTTTGAGAATATGACGATCTACGCCATTAATTCAATTTGTTAAATTTTATTTATAAAGCGCCAAATCACAACAACAGTCGCCTCAAGGTGCTTTATATTGTACAGTAGATCCTACAATAATACATACAGAGAAAAACCCAAGAATCATATGACCCCCTATGAGCAAGCACTTTGGCGTCAGTGGGAAGGAAAAACTCCCTTTTAACAGGAAGAAACCTCTGGCAGAACCAGGCTCGGGGAGGGGCGGCCATCTGCTGGGACTGGTTGGGGTGAGAGAAGAAAAACAGGATGAAGACATGCTGTGGAAGAGAGACAGAGATTCATAACAGGTATGATTCAATGCAGAGAGGTCTATTAACACATAGTGAGTGAGAAAGGTGACTGCATCATGGGAATCCCCCGGCAGCCTACGTCTATTGCAGCATAACTAAGGGTCACCTGGTCCAGCCCTAACTATATGATTTGGCAAAAAGGAAAGTCTGAAGCCTAATCTTAAAAGTAGAGATAGTGTCTGTCTCCTGAATCCAAACTGGAAGCTGGTTCCATAGAAGAGGGGCCTGAAAACTAAAGGCTCTCCCTCCCATTCTACTTTTAAATACTCTAGGAACAACAAGTAAGCCTGCAGTGCGAGAGCAATGTTCTCTGATAGGGTGATATGGTACTACAAGGTCATTAAGATAAGATGGGACCTGATTATTTAAGACCTTGTATGTGAGGAGCAGGATTTTGAATTCAATTCTTGATTTAACAGGGAGCCAATGAAGAGAAGCCAATACAGGAGAAATATGCTCTCTCTTTCTAGTCCCTGTCAGGACTCTGGCTGCAGCATTTTGAATTCATTGAAGGCTTTTCAGTGAGTTTTTAGGACTTCCTGATAATAATGAATTACAGTAGTCCAGCCTGGAAGTGATAAATGCATGAACTAGTTTTTCTTCTGTTCTGTTTTAGTACACGTGCTTTCTTTAAAGTTGAC
>VUQR01036213.1:0-18656 GCA_015108515.1 Hemichromis elongatus
GTCTCATTAGACACACCCTGTTTGTCCTCAGTGATGTACTTCTCCATCTCAGTAAACAGACCATCTTGATTTACATATGACAAGTTGAGCTCTATACGAGATGCAAGGAAGCGGTATTTCTGAAGGACACTAGGAGGGACCCCTGTTACAGTTTCAGTGGGCTCTGCAGTGTTAACATCATCCTGAGAAGTAGTGCGTGGGTCAGACTCCATCCACATTTCATGTTGGCCCTCTCCAGCAGCTCTTTGCTCATCCTGAGAACCGTTGGTATCATCAGTTCGCCTCTGATTCTGAAGAAGCCGTACGGCCTTGACGATGTTGGTTATCGGTTACAACGAGCAGCACCTTCTCTTTCCCTACAGCCCACTCTTCTAATGTCTGATCAATGCAGCGGGCGATGGCCTCACCAGTATGTGGGTGCTCCAGTCGGTGCAGGTTAAGCAAAGCATGGTGGACCTGGCCTCCAGGTGGGTGGTAAAAACAAGCTGACACACCCATGAAAGATGCTGTTAATCCCCTTTTGCTCCAGCCATCTACACACAGTGTTAGCTTCCTCGCTTCTTTTATTAGTTCTTTCAGTTTCTGCTTTGCTATATCCATCTTGGCCCCAATGAGACAATTAACTCTTGCAGCGCCTGGTGTTCGGAATTTTGGTTCAAGTGAATTGCTAAACTTTTTGAAGGCAATTGACTCACACAGTTGTGTAGACATCCCAGTCTCAATAAACATATTCACCAACACTTCCTCTCGCTTGTGATGTTCCTGCGAATTGACCAACATCATCAGCATCACGCTGCCTGGCCTGGGGTTAGCTTCTGTTTCTGGGGATGAGGCTTGGGCGTGCTCCCTTACCTTCTCGAAGTAAGCTAGGTTAGCCTTCTTGTGCGAACAGTGCACTTTAAGGTTTGTGGGATTTTTTCCCTTTAGAAATGTCCCACATATTTTATCTCTTTCCACTACAAGACACTTGCTTTTATCTAAAACACAGTCATATTCAAAGTAATCCCAAATAGGACTCTGGCGCTTTCTCCCGACTTTTGCTGACATGATGCTATGCTCAGTTTTAGTTTGTTTTCCCTTTTTTGCAAAGTCTCGTTTTTATTTTTATTTCCGTTAACGAAAATGTTTGTTAATTCTAGTTTTCGTTATTTCGTTAGTTTTCGTTAGCGATAATAACCTTGGACTGAGAAGACGGGAAGTGCAAGGTTTGTGAAATGGGACAGTCTAGCCTTCAGATTTGCGTCACTGTCTCTGTGGAGTTGAATCAACTCAGCTGTCTGCTCCTTGCTATCGAAAATATAACAGGACACTGGTGTAAATTCTCCATCATCTCACAATTCTGTTCAATCAGTTTTCTCTTTGCTGTTTATTCAGCTGTGTGAAAACCCCGGAGGAACCTGCCCAAGGGATTAATAAAGTTTTAATTAATCTAATCTAATCTAATAACTTTAATCTCAGCCAAACCGATTTACCCAGGAACAAATAAAACACTGAAAAAAGCCAAACATGAACACTTTTAAGTGACTTATATATCATGTTTAACCTGAGTAGCAAAAGACCGCGGGAGGTCTGAAAACGATGTGCTGGGAGTTCGCTGTTCTCGTCGGCTCTGGTGAGCCTTGAACCCCCCCCATCAGCTATCAAGCTGGTGGGCAACAGACATCTCTGAAAACGTCGGCGCACTTTTGCAAATATTTGATTTTTTTTAAAACCGAGCAGATATTTGAAGTTTACACAGCTACAATCTCACCTGAAAATATGTTAAAAGTTTATTTTGTGACCCAGAAAGAGTAATAAGAGTAATATTAAGCCTAAGTAGCTGCCACCATTGTTAAAAAACTGGAATTGGCTGGGCCGCGCTATGAATTCTGGGATATGGTGGGCCACCCGACCCAATCTTCAAATTTGTGGAAATTGTCAGCTGTGTTTGGAACAGTCTTTGAAATGGGACAGCCTTTGTCGCTTCGCTGTGACGTAATCGGTCTACAAATGTGGCCTCATATTTGAACCTACACTGTATCAAGCATGTTTGTAACCACTTATTGTACCTAACCCTAAACAAACAAATGAAAATAGAAAAAAAAAACTAAAGGGACCTAGGAACACTAATTAACAACCACCTCTGAATGGGGTCATAGCAACTTAGCAGTAAGTCACCTTCTGGTGGAATGTATGTTACTGATAACATTTAAAAAAAAGCAGGTTGGCTGCTTTCTTCTTTTAGGATTTGGTATACATCATAGTCCTATCCAGCTGGAAAATTGCAACATGTTTTTGCTCTTTCGGTGCCTTTAAGAGTATAATCCACTTTCAGCAACAACACCAAATCAAAAACAATGAAGCTTAAATTAAAGAAATGAATCACCTTCACTTCCATGCCAAAATTTTAACATCAGATTTTTAACACCTTTCAGCTATGTGTGTCGATTATAATTGGTGCTGAGGAGGATGTAAAATTTCAATGAGTCAGATCATGTCTTGTCCTTTAAGCTTTTGCCAGCCACAGATCTGATTCTGCACCCAATAACTTGGCGGTCCAGGTTGTAAATTAAAAACCTGACACTCTATGCAACATTTTGCTTTTCATACTGATTAGATAACAGCTGTCTTGTGAGGGAAAATAAATAATTGGGACACCTTTGGCTGCAATGTGAGCAAGCATTTATGGAGATCCCCGCTTGTTCTGGCACCCCATACTGAGAAGCATCATCCAAATTACAGAGAGTGTCTGTCTGGCTCTGCTCTCACACTGAAGTGTCTGTCATCTTGATGCAAACAGATCACTGCCACTGATTCAGCCACTCTCTTCACAGGTAGAGGACTTGGCATGGCTTCCACTTGTTTTTTATTAGGTGTATAACATCACAGTGAGCTAACCAATTACTTGGTATAACATCACAGCTGTGATTATAGATATATCGACTCTTACTCACCCCCTAGGCTATATTCTTCTCACAGAAAATAAACCCAAGTACATCCTGTTTTGTATTTCACAGTGACGCGTTGTAACTAGAATCACTTTTATCAGCCAAAGACATCACAAGGAAGATTTAATCTGAGCCATGCTCATTCGCACATTAAGATGCAAGATAGAGAACGCGGTCTGTTCCTTTTTTTTCCACTTTTCTTTTCAGTGGAAAACTAAAATAAAAGAGGCACAAACCTTTTTCCAACCTGCTTTAATTTTTCTGTGTTTATTGGAGAGATGTACACAAAAATTAAGTGAGTGGACGACACAGAGTGCTACATTTCCAGGTGGAATCAAATCGTGGATGTTACAGGTATGGTTTTGTTAGCGAAGAAGATCTTATGCGGCCGTATAAAATTAAAACCAGAATAGCAGTTTTATGTCTCTCAGCCAAAACATTAAAATCACTGATAGATGAACTCAATATCACAGATTATCATCTTATAATGGCACCTTTATAGTTTCTGGCTTAAAACATATCTCATTGTTACATGTCAAAAGTAAAGTTTGACCCTGTGGTCCAATTATAGTGAAGCAACTGCATCACTGGCTTTGATAGAAAGTGGTCAGGACATACAATACATCACAGAATATTAGGCCTTGTGGCCACGTGTTGGTCAGAGTTTCTATGTTGACATAAAAAGTGTGTACAATGAGCATGTGAGCTGCAGAACTTGACTGTGAATCAGTAAAAGATGGCCACCTGGTCTAATGACTCATGCTTTCCTTTACAGCATGTGAATCGCAGGGTGTATATTTATTATTTACCTGCTGAAGAGACTGCTCAATAGAAAAAGACATGGCTGTGTGATCAATGGAGAATTGTTCTGTGTGCAGACCTCAGGTACTGGCATTCATGTAGGTGAAACCTGCAACACCTAACACCTTTCATTTCAACCACTTCAAAGAATAAAGCAGTGGCCTCTTTTAGCCAGCTAATAATGCAACAACAGCAAAACAAAGAAAAAGTTCAGAAATGTTCAGAAACATAATAACCAAAGCCAGATGAGCAATTTTGGAATGGGAAAAAACTCAACTGGCAAAAACTCAGTAACACCCTGCTCAACCAATGCAAACTACATTTGCTTTGCAAGTCTAGTTGATATCATATAAGAGCAGAAAAGTCAGAAGCATTTGACTGAATATGACTGAATCTCCGAGGCTTTAAGCACCAGTGAAGACCTAAAAAGGTTGAAAATGATTCATTTGTTTTTTTCAAGAGTTATTTGTGAGTAAAAGCTACAAAGTTTTCTTGCTTCCAATTTTTGAGCAGAATACAATTACAAATCCTTCTGAAATCAACAGATGGCCCAAACTTGTAGCGGCTGATATTTAGTAATGCCAACAAAGCACGAATGTATGCACCCGTTTATCAAACCAGTCTACATTTCTATTTTTGACTTAGAGAGAGCTTATGACCGGTCTTGGAGATGCTTCAGGAGTATGAAGAACTTGCAGCGCAAGGCGGCAGACTTTGCTAAGCATCCATCTTATCTCAACTCCTGTTTGTGATTTTTTGGATAGGATATTAAGCCACAGTAATCGTAAAGTAGTCTTCTGGCATGGGGACAGGGAGGCCACATTGCTGATTTCACCCTGCAATGTAGTTTTGTCACGAACTACGGGTAATGTCCAAAACAGCACAACAACCGATAAAACCAAGTGAAATCACTTTATCCTCAATGTTGTGGCGTTTATTTATAAGACGAGAGAAAATCTAAAGGCTCTAATAGCTCCTGAGTAAACTTGCACTCTTTCAAATTCTTAAATTTTGCTACTGTGATCCTGAAATGGACTTTTAGATGGAAAACACACCCAAATGCTACATTATCAGTTTTCACAAATCAAGAAAGTGGAAAATTTGGCTTAACTTTACATCTTTAAAATCATTCTTATATTCATTTACTTTTAAAATATATACATATGTCATACATGTATATATATATCTGAAAGGTGCTTTGAAAATAAAGTTGCCTCTTCTAAAATGTAGAAAAAGAATAGATAAGTAAAGGTCAGTATGCAATACGTCGATCTCTCTCCCTGTTTGTGTGTGTCTGTGTGTTCCAGTTGACCTGTTTCATTTCTGGCCAGTGAGCCTCAAGTCTGACTCCAGTTGAGCAGACTCTTGGATGATAACCTCACTACCGGGTTCATCCGCTCAGAGGCACACATCACTCATGCGAGTGTGAACACGCCCTCTCCGGGCCCTCACAGGTTGAATGTGTTGGAGGTCAGCTTGGCTAAGACTGGATTGAGAAGGAAGGGCTGACTGCCAGAAACTACAGCTCTCGCTCAGACTTTTCACATTCATAGATCCCCTGTGTGACTTGTTAACATCAGTATTTGATTTTTATTTGAATGTTTGCCATCTTAATGGAATTATTGAATGAAAAACTCAAAACATGTAGAGATGGCAGCGTACCACAAACTCACATGAGCGTCTCTCATGCTTATAACGTA
The DNA here is from genome assembly GCA_015108515.1 of Hemichromis elongatus. Classification (NCBI taxonomy): domain Eukaryota; kingdom Metazoa; phylum Chordata; class Actinopteri; order Cichliformes; family Cichlidae; genus Hemichromis; species Hemichromis elongatus. The sequence goes on from VUQR01036213.1 coordinate 5,429, forward strand.
AGCTAATGTGTTTTTCCACTTTATTTAAAACTGACGATTTTCATTTTTCAGGCAAGTCAGAGAAGTCTGAAAAGTGGAAGTTTGGTTGAAAGTTATCACTTTAAAAAAAACAAACTTTAGCAAACCACTGATTTTAATTAAATACAGACAAAAGATCAAATATTGAAGGTAAGTCTTATTTGAATACTCAAAAAAGACTAAATTAATTCTTTCACAAATTTATCCTGTAAAGTAAACAAAAAACACTTAATTCCCCGTGTTCTTTATGATCAATTTATTTAATAAGTAAATAAATGCTGAGAGTCTTGGTTCTCACTCAGTCTCAGTGTCATGGTCTCCAGGATCTGTAGGATGTGCTGTTGCTTTGATGTCTTCACCGCTCACTCACCGGGGTGAAGCTGGACCAAGCTTCCCGCCTCTGGCCTCGCCTACAATGCTCACCTGTTGCCCATCCACTATAATCACCCGCTGGCTTCACATCATGCGTGATTTTCTCCTCACACTACTTAAGACCGCAGGAGAGTCTGCTTCTTTTCTGGATTGTTGTGCATTAGTGTTAGCGTAGCCCTGGCTCGCCTAGTAATTCCTTGTGCTTTCTCCTAACGATCTTGTCCTCTCCTTCTACAGAGTTTCCTGGACCCCAGCCTGTTTGTCCTGCCCTTTGGACCCTTAGTGAATATGAGTGAGCATGAGTGGGCTTATATGGACCTTCGTGGATTGGATTGGGAGTCACGGACAGTGTGAAGAGGATTGTGAACGTGTGCCTGCCCTGGACACCCCTACCCCCACCCCCACGAACAGGCACTCCTTGGATTTCCTGGAGCCCCTCTTCCCCTTATTCACTGTGCATATGTATATATTCCACCTGGAAATGCATAACGTGATACCTTGATTTGTTTTTAACACAAGCCAGATTTAAACTGTTTTTAATTGTGGTTTTGATAAACTAAACTGGAAATACATGCAGAAAATATGACAAATTAAATAAAAACCACAACACTAAGTGTTTTAATTAGATGTTGGGCAATTACCAGAGAAGCTTCTTTGACATTGACTCCGTAAGTCTCTGGATCGCCGCTGAAGGAATGGAACATCTTTTCTTAAAGATATTTCCTCTTTTGGTCTTTTAAAGTCAACTGATTACTCGGCTGAAGCAGTCCGCTGATTTTCTCCAGTAGCTTCAAGGACATGGATTTATTATCCACACATTAACAAACAGCGATTAACCAGTTGCCATCACAACAATGAAAGTGGAGAGCACAGTCTAAAACACTGGTCCAAAATCTTCCACACGTTTAAACTAGTTTTTATCCAGAAGTCACTGCATTTGATTTGCATAATCTTCACAATGATCAAAACAATTAACGACCCCTCGCTGCCTTATGGATGGGGGCAGTCCCCTCCTAGAAGTCATCACTGCCATAAGGATAAAAATGTTTCGTGTTAGGAGAAGGTGGTCACTTAAAAGAAATTTAAATTGTTTTAAATTGATCCCTCCCTCTAAAAAGACAAGTGGACCCAAAGCACAGTAACAGAGGCATACTTATTGTAGCCGTTAGGGGCTTTTCCATTTATTTGCCCCCCCCCTTCTCTACATAATGTGTTTTTGCCTATGTGATCTCTGGCATCTAACTCATTTTCTAGTATTTTGAAAATGGCTTACAGTGTACTGCACCTCTCTGTGCTGTTGTCACTGCCACTGAAATCAATCTGGCAGAGGGAAAGATTAGAGCATTGATTTGAAGCTGGTGAGTAATACTACTGCAGAAAGCATACATCAAAAGCCTGTAATGTGGTGGGACAGAAAAGGCCGTTGATTTCTTATTTATGGCCTTATTTCTGGATGGTCTCTTTCTAAGGCTTAGGCGAGAGAGAAAAAAGGAGAGGGGAGAGAGAGATGGCAAGAGATAATGATGGAGGAAGAAGGGCAGAAAAGAGGCTGTAACATAACAGAAAGCAAAAGACAAGCTAAAGAAAGCTGACAGCTCGACTGGAGTGGAAGATTGAACAAACTAGTCTGAGCATCTCTTCTCACGTTCCCTTTTTTCACCTCTTCTTCCCCTCATTTCCTCTCCTGACCTGACCTTTGAGATTTTAATGAAATCAACCACATCCTCTTAAGTAGCATTTCGCGGATGAAACACGCCTCACTTGTCGTCACAATCTCTATTTACCAAAGAAAGAAGAAAGAAAAGCAAAAAAGCTTTTCGACCAAAGCCAGTTTTTATTGACAGTTAACTGGAAACATGACCCAAAGTGACCTGCAAGATCTGAAGGAGCCCTCAAGTAAACGTCAGGTTGAAAAAAAAGTACAACAGCACTAAAAACTTACATTAGTAGTATATGAACAAGACAGAGCATGTTTTCTAAGCAGGTGAAAGCAGGTATTCACTTCTCCATAATTATCAAATTAATTCAGTGGGTAGAGCACCTCAGGTAATTACATCCACTCATCAGGCAAACTGAAAGCCACGTTATCATGTAAATGGTCAGAATGTAACTTTGGTTCATGAACTATGTTAAAGTGTCCAAAATTTTGAAATGGTGACAAATGGCAAGATCTTACTGAGAACTTTTAAAGATGGTGGAATAATTATTAATGAACGTGACAACATCAAAGATGACAAACTGCAAACAGTTTTGATTAATTAATAAATTAGCTGTGGGTTCAAATGTGATCTTTGCAGATGCGTCAAATGTTAGTAACAAGAGAATAGTTGTTTCTCTTGTTACTAACAATAAATGTTCATATATTCAAAAAAGGTTTTGGACTCTGTTTTCTAGACTATTTGTTACCTTGATCCACATAAATTTATGTGGATCAGGTAATGGAAGTGCAAGTTTGCAGGAAAACGACACGTTTGATCATTTTTTCCTCCCACCATGGCAATAACTGCAGTTCATGTAGCCCCAGTAACAGTATAGCAGTTTGATTAGTAGCTTTATGTAATTATTGAATTTAGAAAAGTTTATCTAACCATCTATTGGACAGTAGTCATGGCAAAGATGAAATAAACTTTAACCTAAACCACAGCCGTTGCATAAAGTCTTCTTTGAAACCCTAAAGTCGGCTCTTCTCAAGTCCAGAATTGTCTTAGCTGCTGAGAAAAAGCCCCCACGCCAAAGGACAGCGTTTATCAAATGTTTGAAGTGTTTATCTCAGTGACGCCTGCAGCGTCTCACAAAATAGCAATGCGTGATATCTTGAGATGAGAACAAGTTATTTGTTAGACGACTAAGAACACTCATTGGAGTGATGTAAATTTTCACAATATCTTTGGATATTATGAAAATGGATTTTTAGTTAAAAGTAAGAAGAAAAACAACAAACTGGGGCTTTTTATTAGCTTAGTGGGGCACTTAAGACCCATCAGATGTTCCTGATTTGACATAATTTTATTCACTGAAGAATAACTAGCTAAGTCACTAATGGGGTACACATGTTCCACATGTGTCTGGTTATTTTCAAAAATGGATGTGTAAATTTGAAAAGATTCATTAACAGTGTGGTCTGGTGGATGATGGAAAAAAAACCCATTTAAAACACATTTCCTGCAGCCTGTACCTCCTGTCAGCTTGATTCCAAGGAACAGCCACCTACTTGTTTCACCATATCGACTTTGCTTTCTTGGATAATGAGGCAATAAAACATAAATCTATAAAATACCAGACCTAAATCTAAAATCCTGATCCTTCTATGGATCCTTCCATGTGAGTCAATATGAGCTACACCACGCAGAAAAATAGATAAACACAGGATACCCATCTGAAATGTCACTTTAACATTTGTTTGGCTGGAACATGTTGTTACATACATTTTTAATATGCTGACATTATAAAAAAATATCAGCCACTCAGTTGACCTTTGACAAAATGATCTTTGCGTATAAATATACTACATGCCACGTGTGCAACATCCTGTTATTTTTAGATAAATTCACAATTACTGTGTTTTTATTTTTCTCTTTTTTCACTTCTGCATGATTTTTGTTGAATAAGGACTTATGTCTTTTATGTTGTGATCTCATATGAACAGCTACAAAAAAATTAGTTAAACAGTGTAGTTTATATAAGGGAAAACAAGGGAGATACTCATTATTAGACTTGTATGTCATGCAACCAACTAACAAATAATTCAAAAGCTGTGTCACGATGCACCCAAATCCCACATTTTTAAATATTAGTATGTTGTTATTTTTTTGGTTAACTGATTTTTAGGATTTGGATATTATTTTTTTTTAACTTTATTTTTCTATGTATGCTGCCTGGCATTGTCTTCAATCACATGCATGATCATTGCCCTCATTTTTGGCAAACTGGTGTTTTTTTGGTGATTTTTTTTCCTCTCTGTTGGACTGACACTAGTGCAGCCCGATGAGCACCGGGTCAGCCTCTCTGTGTCTATACTACTTTATTCAGTAGCGTAGAGGAGTGGGTATTTGAGCCAGTGAACAAGCTGTTTGCCCACATTCATGCCTACAGCTAAGCATCTTTCAGCTGCTTCCTTATTCTCACAGGGCTGCCACAGTGGATGCATCGACATTTATGACTTGGCACGTGTGCGGGTCACCAGTCTACTGCAAAGTTAACACATCCAAGCACACATTTACACCTACAGCTAATTTAGAATTACCAGTTCTAAACTGGACAGAGCCCATGAATGAGGAAAGTACCTGGAGAAAACCCACGCGAGCATGGGAAGAACATGCAAACTCCACACATAAGGCCACAAGCTGGCCGGTAGATTCAAAGCAAGCGTCCTTCTTGCTGTCAGGCTACATTGAAAATCATAATTAACATCATTAGAACATTTCAGAATTCTGCTGTACATCAAAAGTGCAAAATAAAACACTGCTAACCTTCAGAAATATCCAGGTAATACAGGTTTTTGACAATAAGACACAGACTACAAATTCCAGTTAAATAGACTTTCATAATCAGATTCTTGTACGGCAAACATTTGAAACCAGAATACAGGACATGATGAGTTGAGACTGATGCTTCAAACAGCAGAGGGCTCTGCTGTGACGTGCTACGTACGTCCCCCCTACCACCTCTCTCACATATACACAGGAGAAGCTGGTGAATCCTCAATGATGCACAGCAGACACATCCTCTCAGCCAACTCCTGTCCTGTCCAGACTGGTAGCATCATTTGCAATGCCGGGCGACATAAATACATGCATGTAGACATCCAGAGTTGCAGCATTGCCTTTGACGCGGTTATACACGCTCAGGTCCCCACAGGCACACATACACAGATGAGGCTGGTGGGAAAATAAAATGATGATGGTCAGATGGGCGGAGGGAAGAGGCAGAGCAGGTGACGAATATCATTTTCTCTTTCTCATTCAGTGAAGTGGTAATTTTGCCCAAGTCTACAATCTTACTCGCCTGCCTGTTTTCCCCCCAGGGCATGTGGAGAGATGGAGAGATTCTCCTCTGATTCAGGACGCCCAGTTCTCTGGGCTAAAATAGGCCTCATGAATAAACCATAAACTATGTAGTTAAGTTATGTAACAGCAGCACATGAATAGATGCAGCATGTTAAAGTACAGTAGAAGGAGTGATGCTCAGTTTCTCTATTCAAACTGTGCTCAAGTGGATAAACAAACATTACTGTATACATGCGTAGCTTCTAAAGTGATAAAGTGGCACTCTAAACTAATCCCACACAGGTAAATGTCTCCTCTCCTGCTGGTGCTCACTGAGCTCGCCTGAGGACACATATTATTTGATTCTTTAGTTGGGAAGACATTTTCTGCCGCAAAGAAAAAAAAAATCTAGGTTGGGAAAATGTGTTCAGCACATATAACCGCCACAGCGTGAACTCAAAACTGAAAAATCATTGTGTCAGCACGTTCTTAGGAACAAGGTTGGACACAAAGTTAAACAAGATCAGTTAGGATAGACTGGAAAGTGTCCAAACAGGAGACAACTAGCAATGCGGTATCTGGAGAAGATGGAAAGACAATGAAATTCAACCGCAGGCAAAACGCTCATTAGCGATGTGAAGCAGCCTAGGTGAAGCTTTGAAAACTGATAAAGATGAGAGAAAGTGTGAAAGAAATGTAATGAGGTGGTAAATTGTTTACTATGCCATCAGATCATCAACCATCCACTAGTGACAAACCCTAAGTCACCAATGTGCCACGGGGCTTCATCCTTCATAACATCAGCTGGCTGTGGAACCGGCAGCGGACATTTATGTGTCACCGTGCACTGACATTATGTGTGTTTGAAATTACAAGTTGAACATTGCTCCAGTAATTTCAGTAACCAAAGAAGAGAATCAGAACTGTCTCTATATTGACAGCAAAACCAGGCCAGGTAAGATCTGAACAGCCTGATACACTGAAGTATGTACAGTGATGATGACAAGCCTCTTATGGTCAAGACTTCAAGCAGTTGGGCTTGATGAGAGAAATAAATGAACATGTCTGTGTATGTTCTCCGTCATCCAGGTCACAGTAGTCTTCGAAAGCGTTTCGAAGAGCTTCGAAAGAAAACTTGATGGGTTTGCGCAAAACTTAAAGAAGTCCAGTTCCTTCCAGGCTAAATGAATGAATAAAACTCTGGTGAAGTCCTTGATTAGTTACAAAAACCACGAAAGAAATCCATTCACTAGTAGTTAAGATATTTCAGTCTGAACCAAACTGATGGACAGAAGAGCTTTGCTTCATCAGCAAATTCAAGCTGTTTTGCCAGCATGCCGTACATCTGATGAAGTGGCATATGTCAAGCTTTCACAAAGATGACACAGAGGGAGAAATGAGTACTCGGTGTAATTATAGCGCTGAATCCTGTCAGTTGTCATTCTGCAGGAATTTTCCTCATAATTTCTGACAGAACCAGGACTGAGATGGAAGACATGATTTATTGTCTTAAAAAACAAACATTACCCATCACTTTATTGGCAAGAGCAAAGCTAACTCTGAGATTTTTTTCTTTTTAATCAAGTCTTTTTCAAAGTGTGCCTGTGTAGTATGTAACCTTACGGTTAGCTGATGTTGTACTTCCAGAAAGCCTCCTTCCATCCTCTATCAGTAATCATATCTCTGCTTTTTCTCCCACTCAGAAAAACAAAAAAATGCAAGATATTGTGAAAAAATGTAAGATGGTGATCACAGCCGGGGTTGAAGTCAACTCAGGGCAGCACAGCATAGGGATTAAAAAACAAACAAGCTGTGGACTCGAGCTGAACTGGGGTTCAGCTGGCAGCTACGCTGCTCTTGTGACAATGAGCCGTCTGCTGCCTCCAGGCCGAGAGGAAATCGCACTTATGTGCCAGAGGAGAGCTTTCATCAACGCTCAGTGTTCAAAGTTCAAGTGTGTTTGTAGAAAAATAACAAAATGAGTAATTAGACTTGCCAGAGAAGGGTAGGCAGGGTACAAAAACTCTTGTAACAAGGAAAGAAATAATTCTAGTAGAAGCCCTCAGCTTGAATTACGATGACTTTCAAAAGAAGAAGCCTGAAAGAGAAACTTTTTGTCCTTATGGATACCAGAATAAATTAACTAACTGTACCTTCTGTTGCTCTTTGGTGTATTAACAATAGCTATAATTAAGTGTTTCTTTAAACCATCACTATGAGGGAGTTCTATTTTACATTACTTTGATTTTATTTTCAGGCATAAAGACCCTAATTTGGTGCATCTACTGATTCAAATGTAGTAACCAGCGACTCATGCGTCCTTTGAGCAGACTGGGAAATACTATGTCAGATACCACTGGTGTGTGTGGTTTCTGCAGCTGTCAAAGTCCTAGTCCAAGGCAGACAGCACGCCACACTCAACACATCTGATTGTGGGTAAGTAAAGGAACAGGTGGGCTGAGTAGCGAATACAACAAGCATGGAGTCCTTATTTTAAGCAAAGAGTAAAAATGTTGACTTATCATAACTATGAGTAAATATAATATAGAAATACAGGTTTATATTTGGGGGATATTTGGTTCTGTAAAGATTCAGTTTAGACATAGAAAGTAGGGGAAAAAAAGAAATCACACAAATCAAATTCATTAAAATCCAGCCCAAGCTCAAAAGTAACCACCCTGTACTTTCTATTTCACAACAAAAAGGCCCAATTTATAAGTGTTATTGCCACAATGTGGCCTCTGGTTCACAATGATCAAAAGTAATATGAACTGTAGTCTCATTCAGGCATTACATCCTTGTCTTCTAAGAACATGAATGTTCATGAACTTTTTCCATTTCATGTCTGTCGTTATGTAAGATTAAATGTATAGATGTTGGTAATCACAGCAGCATTTACATCTAAAGTTGTACATTCTGTCTGTAATCCAAAGCTTTCTCAGGGAGTATCCCTCAGTGGTGGTGATTTTGGAGGTGATATGTTTTTTATTTATTCCTGCTCCATCTTTGTAATAAATGTAATGCCCCGTTTTATTTCTTCTATAAAGTTGCGATGTGTGAATATGGTGAGGATGTGCAGAGTGTTAGGATTGGTTCAGTTAAGGAAAATAAATGTTTCAACAATATAAATAAGAAATCTTGGTCAAGCTGTGAGTTGCCTTCACTTCCTTGACTTTATAATTATCTAAATGAGACCAAACACGTAGGTAATTCTTGCCTTTAGCACATTTGGAATAATTTCTGTGCACAAAAAAATTCTTCGCCGCAATTTATGGTGTTCCTAGGCACAGTTGCCAGGTGATTTCTGACATGGCTGCTCAGCCTCCACACTCATTAATACAAAAAAGTCACACACAGTGCTGTTCATGCAAGAACTCATACACAGTCAGCACCCATTGCCAGTGCCAGGACTAATATTTACAGACACATAACATGCAGTGAGCTGGTTTCTCGAAGACATCTTTTCCCTGCTTCAACGAGTCTGAGCTTTAATAACAGATGATCCCATCGGCAGTATTTCTTTCTGCACACATTGTGTGTGTGTGTGTGTGTGTCTGTGTGTGTATATGCCCATATTACTGACACCACACAAAATCAAAGAAAAAAAATCTTTCTCCCAAAGACAAGCAATTATAAGCATACATAATTGGCAAAGCTTTATTGGATAAACACAGAGTTAAATCCCCATTACTCACAAGTGACTGCGACATCAGTGAAGGTGAAATACAGATGGATCTGAAAGCATTTAACCTGTCAGAGCTATTAGATGTGATAATCATCATCATCTTTAGATAATGGTAAAAGGAAAAGAAAACAAACAAAAAGCTGGTAGCGCTAGAAACTACAAACGATGTGGAGCTCTGTTTGCTTTTATCTCCATGTCATTGAATGGAGGAAGAAAAAAAAAAGGGAAAAATAAAGTCAGAGAAGAAACTCATTTCCTCCACAGCGCCTCCTTTTCAGGCTCCGCTCATGTACTGGAGGACAATTTAAGGATGTGCCAGAGAGCGACTTTGCTCCAGCTTGTGCTTTTTATCTGCTTGAGGCCTTGTTAGATCATAGAGCGTGACATATTGGGGAGAAGTGAATAAGAACCCCAGACATAGCGCTAATTAATTCACACTTTGGAAATCATAAAGGCTCGCCCCCGTGCCTCCTGTCTCTGTATGGCATTGCATGACATATGTAGCCTGGAAGATTGATACTGCAAATGACGGCATTCAGCCATGCTCATTACAGAAGCAGATGGTTGTATCTTTGTGTGCGTGTGTGTGTTTTCTCGTGTAGGTGTGTGTGTTTGTGCTTTAAGAGAGGTCAAAACCCAGCACAGGCAAATATAGACAGGCGGAGACTGACAGATTGCCATGTAGCATGTGCTTATTACAGATCACGCAAGCATGCACAGTGAGTAGGTGTGCTCCTGCAGTTAGTGACAGCTTTTTTCTGAGGGCAAGATTTACTGTTTACATTTGTGTTATTGATCAAACAAGCAGAAACTGCAGTTTTCCAGTCATCTAAAGAGCACTTCATCTGCAAGCAGTGAACTGCATCTCACCCATTTGTTGATATGGATTTAAAGGGGAATCATGTAAACATCAGAGCCGGCTACATAGGTGTGACTGACAAAGCACCGAGCACTTTACAAGGGTCACTCTATCTGAAGCGCCTTGTCGTTCGACAAATATGGTGCATGTGTTAAAGATAGCGTTTTTGGGGCGAGACTGCATCTGCCAGCTCTTTCTACATAGAGTTTGCCGTTGATATAGACATTAGTATTTAAATGTTTGATTTAATTTCATTATAAATTCAATTTAGACAGAATAAGGAAAAGAAGCATATGCAATTTTCATGTCCGTATCTCATTCATAGATATGAAAATTGCACCACATTGTTACCTCAGCGAACCGTGCCACTCATGTAATCTTGCTGTATTAACGTCAATACAAATATCAAAAGATCTTTTCACCGTCTGCTTTTGCTGAAAATGGGACACCTCACAAAGGAAATCTAGGGTCCATGCTGAAAGCTTTAACCATGAGTAACTGTCCTGTTAGCATGGACACAGCAAGGGGTTCTGTGACTGTCAAATTAGGTAAGTAAGCACTGTGACACTGGCAATAGCCAATTAACCTACAGTACTGGGCAAAAACCTCAAGTCAACCTTCATTTCTTTATATTTTTGGAAGTCAAGCAATTTATTGAAAAGTGTTGACATACATCAAAATAGAGTACATAAAGCAAAAATAGAATTTGTACAATATTATCAAGCCTGACATTCAATATTTAGTATGACCACCTTTATTCTTCAGTTAAGTCTGAGCTCTCTTAGGTAAGCTTTCTTATCATTTCTTTAAGTAATCTTTAGGACATTCAAGGCTCTTTTTTGAATTCTGGTTCAATCTCTGTCGAGATGATCCCACACTACTTTAGTAATGCTGATGCCCAGGCTCTAGGAGATCATTCCATACAAATAGTATTGCACTGTATGTTTTTGTACAATGGCAGTTATATTCCACTGTGTTTTATTGATGGCTGTAGACACAAAACTTTGTCCCGACAACCTCTATATATACCAGGAGTGGGCAACTCCAGGCCTCGAGGGCCGGTGTCCTGCAGGTTTTAGATGTGTCCTTGATCCAACACAGCTGATTCAAATGGCTTAATGACCTCCTCAACATGGCTTGTAGTTCTCCAGAGGCCTGGTAACAAACTAGTAATGTGATTCAGGTGTGTTGACCCAGGGTGAGATCTAAAACCTGCAGGACACTGGCCCTCGAGGCCTGGAGTTGTCCAACCCTGATACATACTGAGGATAATTTAACCAAAAACTTTTTTAGATTCATCGCTCCGTAACAAAAAACATAAAAAACATCTGACTCCTTGGAAGCAAAACATAAAGAAAAGAGGGGAGACTCAAGACTTTTGCACAGTACTGTATATTGAACCATTTATTGTAATAAGTTGGTAAAAAATCTGCATTCCAATAAAGATATGTTTTTCTTCTCTAGCTCCATTCATTTTGTAATTTGAGCATTTTACATATTCGCATATTTAAAGTGCTGGCGATAAATGTTTTATAGGAACTTCATTAGTGATTGGATAATTAGCTCCTCTCCTGTCTCTGTAACCCTGGAGGCTCATTCATCAGTGGTGAGAACAACTGCAGTAGATAATTCCTGGATCACCCTCATCTGTCATGGTTTATGCAGGTCAGGTGCAACTGAGTCTGAGGCTCAGGCTCAGTAGCAAGTGCATTTTTTCATCGCCATTTTACCTCAACTTTGTACAGTATCAGTACATTTTTGTGCATGACTAGAGCTGCTGTAAAGTACTTGGAAATACTAGGAAATTTGGGATTATCATGTGTTTATCTGTCAACCCCACCAGATCTAGTAGATGCTTTAGCATACGCTATTACAAAGACATGTTTATCGATTGCCTTTTCTTGGTTTTTCCTAAACTGAATTCATTTTAGGTTTGGTGTGAGTTTTACAGACACTGAGGAAGAAATAAAATAGCCAGAGGGATGCTGAGTTTACACTGTTCTCTGCTGGAGGCATGCACATTGAATAACTGGTCACCTAAGACATCAGGATGTTAGCTGATGAGATGACTAGCAAGAACCACCCAGTAGGCAAAAAACAGTTGCTATAGGTAAATGTTTTTATATATACCAGCTAGTTGTGATGTTTAAATAGTGACGTAAATATCACAACTTAATAAAGCAACATCAGAATAATTAAAAACTTTGAGCCTCCTACACGTGATGTCTGCACAACATTGTGCAAACAATTACATACACACAGAGGGGTTCAGAGTGTGACATTTGCAATGTGCAAATTATGTTACACGGGAGTTTTGTGGGCACATGCTGAAACTGGCTGATCTAGTGCCCTTGAGTAAGTTACTCAACCTTGATGCTCACTGCACAGCTTCCAGGGCAAGTGGTTCCATATTGCTGTGTTTGTATAAAAGCTTGTCTCAGCGGGGCTTTGATGTGCGTGTCAGCAAAACAATAGCAGGTCTTTCAGAATACATCAACCTATGTAGAATCCTTACACGTCCTCGTGTTATACTGTTCAGACAAGTGCATCTGTTGTCCACACAGCCATCACACAAACTGACAGGATCAGATGAAAGCTATGCTAATACCTGGAAAAAAAATGAAAATCTATAGAGTATAAAATCCATAGACCTCAGAATAATTCTGTGTCCTATATACTGTATCACCTGCTACTATCTCCTACTCTGGTAGGAGAGTTGCTGTAATCAAGTCAGGAATCATGAGAAACAGAGTTTAGAAGGACAGGGCAGGAATTGATGATGGAAACAGAAATGATACGAGTAGATTGAAGGGTGGATAGATCATGCAGTGGGGAAAGAATGATGAGGTTATGTGAAGATGTGAGGAAAGAAGAGCTGGAGGAAAAGGGAAAGCAACAGAGAAGTAAAACCTCAGAAAAAGAAGAGAGTAGATGGGAGTGCCATTAAAAGAATCAAATGCTCTTTGTGCTCTCAGGAAACATATGGTGCTCCTGCTAACTCAAAGAGCTGTGCAGAGTCAATTGAAGTGCGCATTGCAAAAGGAAGTGAAGAATGTGGCAGGTTTTTAGGAGACTGTCCCAGATTTGAAGTGATGAGAACACACACAGCAAAAGTCCTCTCTGTGTCCCTGGTGGATCATTTGCTCTACATAATTCTTGGCATTAACACTTGTCAGCACTAACACATGACTGCTATCTCAACCATCTTATTGTAGCACGGGTAACTTACAGTTTATGTGCTCTTAATTAAAATGTGCCCCCCCCCCCCCCCCCCTTTCCCCCAAAAAAAAAAAAAAAAACTTTCCCACG
>VUQR01036213.1:18676-40375 GCA_015108515.1 Hemichromis elongatus
CCCCACCCTCCCCTTGTCCCCAAATAACTGAGAAATACATTTGCAAGGGAAAGTATGTAATGATAAATACACCAATTCTTATATAGCGCTGTTCTACTCAACCTCAGCACTTAAAGTGCTTTAAACAACTTGCCTCATTCATGTATCTACGCCCATTAATGTGACCACTGTAGAATTTTCTTTATAATTCTGTATCACTATGGCCTTAATGATCCAACATTCCCTATCTATGAGTATGAGAACCTTTGCATTCAGTATCTGGTGTGATCCATATGTCTAACCCATCACCAGTAACGGTTACAGTTTAAAGTACGGGTGGACAGCTCCAGGCATCGAGGGCCGGTGTCCTGCAGGTTTTAGATCTCCCCCTCGGTCAACACACCTGAATCAAATAATTAGTTCAGTACAGGCCTCTGGATAAGTTGTTGAGGAGGTAATTTAGCCATTTGAATTAGCTGTGTTGGATCTAGGACACGTCTAAAACCTGCAGGACATCGACCCTCGAGGCCTGGAGTTGCCAACCCCTGGTTTAAAGGGTAAATTAGGTCAGGGTTTAAAGGGTAAGCAATCAGTTTTAGGAAGGTTACTTTTAAAATTTATTCCACTACAGATTACAAAATACATGTATCTTGTAAAGTATTCTGTTAAGTTACTCAATGACACTAAGATATTCTGAATACTTTGGCTTACCTAATACAGGGGTCCCCAATCCCTGGCCTCGAGGGCCAGTGGCCCTGCAGGTTATAGATGTGTCCTTGATCCATCACAGCTGATTTAAATGGGTAATTACCTCCTCAACATGTCTTGAAGTTCTCCAGAGGCCTGGTAATGAACTAATCATGCGATTCAGGTGTGTTCTAAAACCTGCAGAACACCGGCCATCGAGGACTGGGACTGGGGACCCCTGACCTAATATATTGTCATGCTTTTTACAACTACATAAATGTACTATTGCTGTGTGATTTATTACTATTACTGAAAGCCACTCGCCATACAACCACCAACTAGATTTTAAAATCTTAATATAAAATGAGTAACAGTAGGGTGGACATGAGGTAAGGCTGCACTTTTTGCAGTGATCTTGCATAGAAAACTATTTCTGTATCACTTTCTATTTATCTGTTAATAATCATGTGGAAGTGATTGTGCTTAACTGTATGAAGCTTATTAGACATTATGAAAGTGATGATACATAAAAGTGAATTTTGTCAAAGTGCTTTAAGATACTTTTTAAATTGTCTTTTTTCTCCTAAAGAAATCTACTACATCTTGTGTAATTTTTACGTCATGTGTCATTTCCATTGCAAATATTAATCACAGGTAAATTAAAAGGGGACAGCAATAAAAACTCCAGAGCTGTGATGTCATCACGCCCTTCTTGGAAAACTTTGAGTTTAAAAGGACCAACATGTTTGTGGACTGATCCTACACACAGCCTGTGCAATGCTTTATAGACTGTTGTCTACAAGTTATAACTGTGTACTGTCACCAGGGGGCACAGCATAAAATATGTGGACTTCTCTATGCTATTGTCAGTGTTTGAGCCAGGAGAGTTTCTTTGCAGTGAAACTAAGTGACAATACCAATGAAAACTATCCACTGCAGCCACTGTGTGTTTCTCAGGTTGTTTTGGATCTTTTATATATTGTTTTGCTTCTTCCTTTGTCATTAACTCCACTGTCTTAACGTGCAATTCCAGCCCATTTTTCAACCAATCTGCATTTGATTTATACACTATCATCATGTATAGCTAGAATGCTTCACTCTGTGAAACTTAAGCAGAAGTCATGGTGGTGCATTTGCATAAGTATTTGGTGGTCAGCCAACAAGCTTTGGCATGTCCTCATGACTCTTAGCTAGGTACAAATGAACAGAAGGTTTCTTTGTTGTTCAGTGTTTGCCTGATGGTGCCTTCATGAACAGGGGCCACTGGGAAAGACTTAAAACATTACCTTTTACAATCTCCCTTGGTTTTCACTTTGCAATATTTATTGGTTGTTCACTTGTAGGGAAGAAATAATGCTCTTGAATTGCCTTCCTTTGTACACAGCCAGTCTAACACCGAATCAGTGGAGTCTGCATTTTTTGGCCATTTTAAACTCATTATTAACAACCCTGAACTCGAATTTTATTCATACCTGACTGTTACCTGATTCTGTAATAAACTATGAAGAATATGTTTTTTTTTTGTCATTTCAGATGTTTAATTTGGTTGTGAATATCTCTGCTTAGACTGCTGGATCCAGTGCCTGGACTCAGATAAGTGGCAGTGAATGAACAAACGAATGGATGGATGATTCTTCTTACCTTGAAGCCATGAAAATGTACACACCATTATCCGTGTTCAAGTAATTCAATAACAGTGAAGGAACTATTGTGCCTTTTATTTTGTGTATTCATCTCGGCATCCTGATCACACCTTTACTATATTTATTACATATGTAACTGCCATCTACAGTCTTTATCCTCCATACCCTTATACTGACTTATAAAGATGGCTTTTATACACAGTGCACAATGCTGTACTATGGATTGAAAAACCCTTTGTAGTACTTAATCCCTTACACTAGATTGAGAAACATAGTGGATGGCTAGATGAATCATTTTCTGGCAATGACATGGCCAACGGAGTTGAATGTAGCTTTACTTGACGGTGCTTGCGATTCTGCCAGGAGAGGCATCTCAGAAATGGCTCTCTGTTCACTTCACACCTACTTTTGACAGAAGCAGTGTCATGCTGCACAGAACAGATGAGCAGGGCAGGAAGTCAGACAAAAGAACGGCTTCTAGATGATTTTCAACATAAAAACACTATGCAGGCCAAACACCTTTTCTCTGCAATGTGCCAGGTGTTGTAAGAAGCAACGTGGTGGGTAAGGAATGAAAAAATTGCAGCCTCCAGGCAGTAGAAATGATTACTTTGCCTCATCAAGACTTTGCTGCTGAAATCTCTGTCAGTAAGTCAGTATCATGATGCTGACTGCTCAGTAAACTATTTGAAACCTATTTCTCTATCTGGAATGCTGACGGAAAAATCATTAGATCCCATCTATAGTCTGTAGTGGGATTAAAGCAGTCTTAGCAGATTTTCTAGTCATAGTCATAGTTAATATTACTGAAGGTTTGTCTTAAGTTAAACAATATGATATTTTAAGCTGTTCCCTTATACACAAGGGGCTGCGACAGCAGGTAGCTCCACATTTTGCAGATTTTTACATTGGATGTCCTGCCTCACGTAACCCTTAAGGGTTTGTATCTTCTCTACAACTAGTTTAATGTGGAGCCACTATTTTTTCCTTAAATTATAATTCTACTAATTCTGCGAGCTTGAGGGTCCTACACAGTATCTTTGCTGTTCCTCGGACTGCACTCTTCTGGATAGAGATCTTGGATGTTGTTCCTGGGATCTGCTGGAGCCACATGCCTATCTTGGAGGTCGCTGCACTGAGCCCTCCGATTACCACTGGGACCACTGTTACCTTCACCCTCCACATCTTCTCGAGCTCTTCTCTGAGCCATCGGTAATTCTCCAGATTCTCACGTTCCTTCTTCATGATCTTGCTGTCATTTGTTATTGTTACATCTTGTCATGCTCAGGAGTCTGGAGACTTTATGTTTATGTTTTTGATTATTTAATGTTCTGTTAATTAGTGGCTTTTCGTGATTTTTGTCTTGTGTATTTCTAGTTCTCTTTGTTATTTCTTTAGTATGTTAGATGTTTTTCTTGCCATTAGGTTTTTCATTGTGCCTCCCTTGTGTTCCTTGTGATATGTGCAGTGTCCTGGGTTTGTGCATTTCCTGTTTTACTCCTATTTTTACTTTGACAATCCCAATGTCAGTGTACTCTGTTTTGCTCAATCCCTGTGTCGTGTCATGTCATCTGATCAGGTTTAGCTGCGTCTCCCTCCTCTTAAGTATTCCCTTGTTGACCAGTGTATATATAGTGTGTGTTTTTTGTTGTTCTTTCTTTGTTCCTCATCAGTTCGTCTGTGTTTCCTCCCCTGCATTCCGCTACCATGTGTCCCAGTTTCAGGTTTTCTTGTTCAATGTTTTGGGTGTCATGTCTAGATTCTTCAGTTTAGGTTTTTGTTAGAGTTTTTTCAGTTCTCCTTTGCTAGTTGTTTTGTTGTGTTTTCTATAGCCATAAATAAAGGCTTGCTTCCAGTTAAAAACCTCCACCTATCTCTCTGTTTTCCTGCGCTTGGATCCACCTCTCATCTCCACATGCAAACCGTGACACATCTATCACAACAGCCATCTTCCTGAGCTACAATGTCCATTGGTTAGCCATCACTGTTTTCTCTGTCTGTATCTGGAAGTCACAGAGGATCTTAGCTCGGTCATTCTCCACCACTCCAGGGGACGTCTCCTATTTTGACTGCGGGACTTCCAGACCATATTCGGCATAGATGTGTCTATATACTATGTTGGCTACTTGGTAATGGTGTCCCATGTATGCCCTCCCTGCTAGCATATATAGAATGCAATATATGTATATTGTGCAGAAACAAAGTCTTTTTTTATTCTGGGAAAACACACATTAGTCAACATCACTGGATGTGCTGGTGTCAGCCAAATGCATAACAGGACATGTTTGCCTATGAAAAATGAGGCTGCCTGTCAGCTAAAACTGTGCAGTGACAGACACACATCTCAGGCGAGCTATTGCCATTGTAAACAGAGGAAAAACTAGAACTGTGCACTACAAATCTTACATAAATGTTTTGAAAGAGCGGTTTTAACAACCACAGTGTGTACTCTAACAGGTATTCTCTTATATTTGTAATGTGCCTGGGGTAACAGGAGGTCCTTTTAAAGGTTTCTTCCCTTTAAGGGGTCTTTGGTCTGCAATTGGACCCCTGCTTAATGGAAATAAAAGCCTGAACAAAGCAAGCTGCCTGCCAATGAAAAAGCTGACACATACAACCAAAGGCCACCTACACACATTTCAAAAAAATATGGGGATACTTTATGTGCTGCCTTGAAACAGAGTTGCAAAACCAACTACTACATCACACTGTAATGAATAATGAAATATGTTGTTTTTTTGGTTTTTTTTACCCCTCCTGGTTTTCCTCCCCAATGTTTATACATATATATTTTGTTTCTGATGTGCTTTGTATGTATTGTAGAAAAATCAGAAAGTAGAAATAGGTACAACTGATGAAGAGGTGTTGTGCTGGGGTCTTATTGTCTCTTCTATTTCCTACCTTTGTGAGAGTGTTTATTAAACAGTTCTGTCAGCCCAGCTTTCAGTTGATTTGATGGACTGTGATGGGATATGACAGCTATGGAGGCCGTAAGCGGACACGCACCTACCCACCCAAACACACAATCCATGCACATAGATCGGGTCTCTCGGGAGATAGACCTCTCCCGCATTCATCTTTAATACCCAGCAAACACAATGAAACCTCACCTCTCCCCCGCCTGCCAATCATCGAAGTCAGATATCTCCTCTTTTTCACTCCCAGTAGAAATACTTTATTTTAAATGACAGCACACGCGCACACACACACACACACACACACACACACACACACACACACACACACACACACACACTGACTTAACATATACAGCTGATAGCTCGGCATCACTGTATCTTCAGGTCTCTGAGGCATTTCCCTTCTTTTCAGACATCTAACTCACTTCCATCAACAGCACCCCGGGAACGGCCGCATCACATTTTCATGTCCTTATATTGATTAAATGGTAATGCCGATCAATTTTTTATCTCCTGCATCTTCAGCACCGCTCAGAGAGTGCATGCTAGAAGATAGTGATACAGTAGCCGCTAGGATAACATGAAAAAAAAAAAGTAGAAAACTGTCAGGAGAGAGCAGCATAAAGACCGAAAGCAGTTTAGGTGAAAAGCAAGAAGGTAATAACAAAAGAGTAGAAGTACAGTAGTATTTTTGCAATAAAGCAGCCTTGAGCTGTTTTGGTATGTGTTCATTTAGCGGTGGTTCTCGATGCCATTGGAATAGAGTTGGATTATGTTCTTGGTTTAATAATTCATCAGGCAGGGGGTTTAAATATTGGAGAGCTACACCTGCCAGCTCAGCCTACAGCATGAACCATGTGGCCTTATGTTATTGGGTGTACAAACTCAAATGAGGTACATTTACTGCTGTGTTTTGTGTTAATGCATGCTGATATGAGTGCACGACCACTCGGGTCTGAATGGGCATTGGCTCTTTTCCTTCCCCCTGAGGAGCAGGAGATGAGCATGAACTAATCAGTGTGGTTTAGAAACATACATATCTGTTAAGATTTTCAAATTGACTGCCATTTTGCCAAATTATGAATTTTTTTCTGGCTCTTTTAATTGGCTTTAGTAAGACTTGAAACATTACTGCAGGGCAGATTGCAGAAGTGACTAATAGAGAGAGAGCAAGACAGCAGAGTGGGAGGAAGGGAAGACGGGGATCACTAGAGTATTCATGCAAAACGAGAGAAAAGAAGACATCTTCTGGCATCAAAGTTACCAAGTTCATGTATCTGAAAAAACAAAACAAAACATCACAAGCAAAATAAAGACAGGACTAAATGCATCCTTGTACAGTGAGGAGAATCTTGAAAATTGATATATCATGGTCAGTTTTATATTTTAAACTAAATAACAATTACAACTTGCAATATCTGCTTTGTTGTGTTGTCTCTTCACAAAGTCTGCATTGCAGCACTTACTAACATTTTCACAGCAACCACATTTAGATTTGTCAAAGCTGGAAAAGCACATGTGAAATTAATGAAATTAATGTTGGCTCTGTTCCTTGAAGTGCCCCAGTAAACCGTGACAGTGAACCTGCATAATAGCAAGCTCTTCCCAAAAACATTACTATACTGTATCTGTGCTCTTTCTGCAATAACATGTGACAGAAAATCTAGCTTGATAAATACATGGTGATTATCTATAGTGTTGGGGTTGTAACTCCAAGAAGTATTTACACGCGCTTTTCCTAAAAGTAATTCAGAAAAAGCAGCTTTTAATGCCTGGAAAGGTCATTCTGCACACTACTCATCATATTACTTTTGTGCTACATGTTAAAATGACCTGAAACACACTGTCATAAAATTATAAGTTACCAGAATAAACCTGAGGCTACAGTCACACGCCAATACAAACCTCGATCCTATCCTAATGAGGGCACAGACTTTTAGTGTTCATGTATAAACACAAAACAACAACACAAAATGAAGATCAAAACCAGCCCAAAGAGACTTCAAAACAATCCCCACAGTGATTCTATTCTAGAACCATAAACAGGCAGAAATGGATGCAAAAATACTGCAAGCCTGACTGCTCATCACTGCTTTTGTCACTTGTTGAAGTTCAAGGGTCTGGCTGCTGGGCTGGGGTCAGCATACAATGGGTTTTAGCATCATTCCAGGTTCTTAGCTAGCTTTGGGTTAGCATGCTATGTGTGCCGATGCTTATGAAGTGCTGAAGTTCTGTTAGCAGCACAACACAGTGGCTTGTGTCCTGGATGCATTTTGCATTAGACTATCACACCTTTGTCCTTTTGTACAGGTGGCTGTTGTTGTGATTTGGCGCTATATAAAGAAAACAGAATGCAATCTGGATGCAATAGAAATAAAAATGATGTCCATCTCTCCACTGCTCAAAAGCTGTCGACTACTCCAGCATGTTCCTCTGGGCACACAAAGTGAAATCAGCTGACTGTAGTGCAAGTGCATACAAAGACAAACTGTCATATAGTACGAGGTTAAAAAACAATTTAGTTCTCAGTTTTTTCATAGACTTTCAAAACACAACTTGTTGCACTCATTGGCCTCAGACTTTAAATCTTCTCTCTTAATATAATTTAAAGCAAGACATGATGTAGCAACTTGATGTGATGGAGATCAAGGCTGTTGTGAGAGAACCTCCAACCAGTTACTAATCCAGTTACTAAGTAGCATACTGACACTAGCGCACGCGCACACACACACACACACACACACACACACACACACACACACACACACACTGCATTAAAGAACATTCCATATATTGCTTGGATGCCAAAGCATTCTATACAGCTGCTCTGCTAAAACCAGTTCTCAGCTCTGGGAAATATGAAACAGGGCCTCAGATGAGCAGGGCAGCAGTTTAATCATTAGGCCTGATGGATGAAGGCCTGAGCTGGGCAAAGGAGGAGGAAGAAAGGGATGGAGGAGGAGGAACATTAGACAAGAAGGATGGTGGGAGATGGAGGGTAAGTGGGAAAGAACGAGTGGCTGAGAAAGATTTACAGGAGATGCGATGGAGGTAGAGCGAAGGAAAGAAGGATGAACAGAGGAAGACATGCAGGCAGCCGCAGAGGAGGATCCGTCTAACAAATTACCTTCTCCTCTATTACAAAGGCTGTCAACCTGGACGCTTCTGTCAGCTCTCATACCCACTCATGCCTGTCTCTGTTGCACACACTTTCCCATACACAATGACCTATAGGTACAACCTCATTCACCCACACCAACCAACACATACATATGACTTACACTTGCTTCACCGCTTTCTCAAAGATGCACATGCACAAACTCTACCTCCTGTTAACAGGTGATAAAGGAGCTTGTCATCGTAGTGATAGCGACTGCTGCTGTAGTAACGTCACCGCAACTGCTGGGTGAGTCAGACAGAAGTGACTGTAGCTGTCAGGTATGCATGTTTTATAGCAGCCTGTTGTAAACTGCGCTGTTAAGACTGAACGTGTGGCTGGTTGGCTGACTGACTGACTGACTCAAGCACTTCCTCACTGGCTGGCTCACAAGTTGACTGGCTGACTAGCAAAGACATTATCATCTTTTTTCTCTAGTGCGTCTGTCTACACAGTACACGTAGGTGCCGATTTTTCCCAAGTGTACGGGGAGAGTACCTCCCGTCCTCAGAACCACCACCAGCTCTGTACACAGACTCAACCACAGAAGAGATTTCTTTCAAAATTCAAACATTTTTCACTGTGGACAGTACTCGCAAAAATAAATAAATAAGAAAGCTGTGGCACAAGCCACATTTTGTGTTAAAATTTGATTGGTTTCAGGAATATGAAAATACAATTGAGTTTTTTTCTAATTCATGTCAACTTGAAAAGTCTATCCAAATTTCTATAGAATATGCATGAGTGTCAAGTTAAGCTGTCTGCAGATGATGTGCCAAAAACACCCTCAGGCCAAATGTGCCAGTACTTCAGATAGAAATCCACCACTGTGATTACCTTTCTCCTTTGCCCCTTTAGCTTGCAGTCTAGACTACAATCTCTTGCATGTGATTGGCCTTGAGACCAAAGTGCTGCTGATCTGTTTCCCAGCTGCACTCTGGCACACTCATTGGAGAGATGCCCAGTCCAGGGCTCAATCCCAATGTCCACACTCACAGACTCATAGATTTTGAGGAGTGTTTCTGCTAAGATGGAAAGGGTTTAGGCTCGTCCCACTCGCCAACCGATAAGCACACTAGGGCTCTCACTCATTTTGAGCCCTTCATGCACACTTTATTGAAGATCACATTTCTCAAGACTTTGCCCCAGTTTAAAACTTCATGAGATATAAAACATGGAGGTTACCGAGGGAAGCCCAAAAGCACTAAAAAAGTAAAACCATGTGTGGCTGAAGCAAGCAAACCTTATAAGCTAAAAGCACGGAAGCACTGCAGATCAGCATGTCGGTCCCTCAAGGTCCTTGGCCATAAACAAACAAACAAACAAAAAACCTTATGACAAAAAAGTTCACAAACCCACAGTAAAATGAAACAAGCTTAGCACTAAATGTTGTCACATCATAATCAGCTCTTATGAACTCACCAACTCATTACAACTGTCCACACCGGGGATCTAAATTAAGTGCGACAGGGTTTAATGTTTACATCTTAGTGGGACTCGATCAAGCACTCAACAATCATCAGATGTGTAATGCTGCTGCCACATCATTTATATTTAATATGTCATTGGGGACAGCTGCGAATTGATGTGAGTAAATCTCTGTTGGTTCTCTCATTAGTTTTTATACTTTGATAATTTTGTTGTTGTAAGACTTTGGGCTGAACTGTACTTTAACGAAGCACTCTTTGAAATACCTGGGGATGAGCCAGGATTAGTTAAAGCGAGTGCCTCGTTAAAGTACAGTTTAGCCTACAGAGCTACAAAGAGAAGAGAGTTTCTGCCACTTTATTTCATTTAGGTAGGGAGTACAGTTTCATTTGCTTTTATATTTTCGTACTAAAGGTTAAATAGCAGCTCTGTTTGGAAAAGCTGGCATGTGTGTCAAAATAGCTTTAAAATCGTAGCTTTAAGATGCATTGCAAGTAGTGAATGCAGCATTTTCCTTTTACAATCTAATGCAAACACTTTTTTGGATCGTTATAACACCATTAAATGCATTTTTGAACGTGTAATCACTCCTGTAGAGATCACTGTTAAACTGAGTTGGCCTTGTCAGTCTTCTCAATTGACGCTTATAGCATCATGTTGCTTAAAAGGTATGCGTATGAGTTGAAGGGGCTACACGGTACACTCTGAACTGCATCGTTAATGAAACGTGGTTTAAATGTGGTTAAAGAAAACATTACGGTTTTAATTAGCAAGCACACTTTCTCACTGTCAACCAAATGTCATAAATCTTGATTTTATAGAGGAGAAAATCACGATAAAGCTTGACGTTATCTTGATTTTTCCAAGGTAACAAGCGAGTGGAATATTTTTTTCTTCATAACCTAGATACAGAAAGGTGCTCATTAGCCATATCTATGAAAGTCATTCCAGCTGATGATCATTTATTGGATTAGTAATTCATTGTACATGCAGGTGAAAAAGGCTCTCATGCATAACTGCCTTCAACACTTCTAACAGATATCAGTGTAATTCTATGATAACCTATACACAATATATGATATAGATGTGTTGTAGTCAGGAAGTCTAATACAGTAAAACACCTCCCTAACTGCTACATATTTAGCAAGATGTAGCTAATAATTAAATATGGTAACATTTTAACAAAGATGCTTCACTCTCATGTTCATTAAACAAGCTAGTCCTTTGTGTCTCATTAAAGAAATCTTGTTGATCATTGCAGCCATTTACATTTAGTCTAAACGCCTTTACACATCAGACCCATCACATTTTTGGAAATATTTTGTGCATAAAAAATATTTTTTGGTCTAACTTAGTCTTAATGCAGCCATTCAGACCAGCCGAGTAAATTTGCTGGACAGATGCGTTGCATTTATTTTTCTGATCTAGGATTGATTGTTCCAATTTTAGCAAATAATACCACTGCATGCGACAAGCATGCTAGTAGCACATACAGATACACACACACAGGTACTAAATATACAATGACACACAGCTAGCTGTTGCTACAGGTCAGTCAGCTCTCCTCAGATGTGGTCCCAACTCTGCCAAGAAGAGTTCAAACTGCCCGCTGACTGAAATATGCATGAAATCAACTGTGATACAGTTTAACATCGCGAGCCAAACCATGGAATTCTCCCTGCTGCTTGGATGAACCCCAATTTTTTTTTCTTCCTTTTCTTGTTTAGGACCAGCTCATCATCACTGTGAACTTCTGTCATGGCGGGGTATGCCGCTGTGTTTGAGAACAGGACCCAAAAGGAGACACTGGGGTGAGGAACTGCACTTTAAACCCAAAATGAGCCTTTATTACAGCAAACTATGAAGAATAAAACTCAAAAACGCTGGGTAGGAGACCCAGCCTGTAACAACTTCATTTTTTCACTTTGCTTCTGAGGACCAATTTTCTGCAAAAATGCTACACATTCGATATGTATATATACTACAGCACAAGTTAGGGTTAGAAAAACTTGTGTTGCTTTTTTGCAGCATGCTTGGTTTGTGATGGCCATAAATCTCAATGGCTGTCCTTGATTGTAGCTAATAAGGGAATCAACTTCGAGACACATTTTAACTGAAATGATGCCATGTTCACCATAGACGTCTACAATTGCTGCATTTCTTTTTGCTAAAATCATTTAGCTTGCACATACAAGGACATGGCAGAAATCTAAATTTCCTAACTTAAAATCCTGGAAACACCACAAACAACTGTTTAAGGATATGTTATAGATAACACGCTGTATTACAACTATATTTCCCATTTCAGGTGAAATTATCCAGTACAAGCCACAGTTGTTTGAAAAGTACATCAATCTGTCAACTGAATGACTAAAGATCAAAAGGTGAGAGTCCGTAATTAGACTTAGACAGTCACAGTACTTTGGATTTTAAGGTGAACCACAAGAATGGAACTAAATGACTCACAAGCACTAAATTTTTCATGACATCTTAACCAAACTGTCCCCAAACCAGACCCAGAATAACTTGCCTCTAGGGAGGGAGCTGACTTAATGACATGCCCTTACCTTTCTGTTTTCCACACATTAAGTTCAAGTGCTTGAAGTGAAAGTCCAAAAGATTCACTGTGATTAGAGTTAACATTTGCCAGGATGATTATTTGTACAGGGATGCATACGATTATAAGCTTTTATCAGCTTTTATATGTGCAAATAACTGGATATCATTAACATGTTTCAATGTGTAGTTATTACAAGAGACATATCAGTTTTTCGCAGTAGACATACTGAAAAATGAAGAGTAGAAGAGGGCTACAATGACAACACACACACAAAAGTATAGCCAGAGAGGTGAAAGTAAGAGTTCATGGTAAGATTGATTGTGAGGTCTGAATTATGCAGGTGTCTGGTCATCCTTCAGTGACTTGTGCCCTCCATAACAGGTGGTAGAAACACTGACTTGTGGGTCCCTGCATGATAATAGTAGCAATACATTTTAATGATCCAGGGTCCCTAGATGACTGATTATATTTAACATAGTAACTAGGCTGAGAGGTTAAAAGATTTAAGCTGGAGCCTTCTCATGGAGATGCTGATTTGTCATAGGCTGTGCTGTATCTGACATATCCCACCTCAGAGATATAACTACGCATTAGTTTAGAGTTTGCTGTCCACTTTGCTTTAGCTGGGGAAAAGGCAGTTTTGTGTTTTAACAATGTTTCATTTATGATTTATTAATCTGGAGTAATTAATAATGTTTCTTTACCTTACTTACTTACTTTTTAAAGTCTGACTGTTACTAAGATGCAGTGTATAGCAGGTGTGACTAACGTGCCATTATATTTTTTTTTTGGTGAGTGTAAAACAACAAGAGAGTGATCCACGTTTAAACCAGTGAACAGCAGTTTGTAAATTCCTTTAAGAAGGAAACAAGATGGACTGTGCCAGAAAATGTTGGCCCAAGATTTCCTGTAACTAAGATTTAGAGCAAGTTCAAACAAAAATGGGAATTTTATAAAAAAAGAAAGAGAAGCCAATGATCTGGTGTCTAAAGAAAAGAAAAGGTTACAAAGGGCTAAAGAGAAGCAATGGACTGGAGATGATTGGATGAAAGTGATGAGCAGTGATGAATTACTGAGAATCGCTTTGGACACGGAGATTATGCTGCAACCTTTGTCCGGTGCTGTTCAGGGGAAAAATATAAAGATGACTGCGTGAAGAAAACAACATTTTCCCGCTCATTTATGATATCAATAGTTGCTCATAGTGGAGAGATGGCGACCATTACCTCAGCAGTAAATGGACAGGTAGACACTTAAATTAGTTCAGGACATTATAAAAGCCAGAGGTGGTACAGCAACGTTACTAATTGTCATGTTTTTGTTGATAATACTTTAATTTCCTCAACCAGGAATGATCTAATATTTTTTGTACTCAATTTGAAAAAAAAAAAAAAAACCTCACCAAAATGTAAATGATTTAACTGAAAATATTACGTTTAGATGTTAAATAAATTGCTTTCTTTTATATTGATGGTTTATTTGCTACAAAAAAAAAAGAACTGCAAATGTGATGACTCCATAATTTTCTCATGATTCGTTGTTTTGCACAATTAGTTCCTCTTAGATGTCGTTCCAGCTAAGCATGTGTCAAAAATTGCTATGGTGGGTAACGAGTGAAACATTGGATGTTTAAGAAGATTATGTTGTGGATAATTAGACGTGTGTCACACGCAAGAGTTGACAGTATATGTACTTACAGTAGTAGCGCCGGGAATACTATGAAATGCATTTCGAGCTACCGACCACATTAATTGTTTGTTCGCTAGTGACCCCTAGGAGAAGTCTGAGAGGCCACAGTGCCTCAGAAGGGCGAATCTTATCTCCAAAAAGCCCCTTAGCCTTAACAAGCAACAGCACAGAGATAAGTCCAATCTATCAGCACACAAGCCAAGGCTTTGATCTTAGTGGATGGAAAAGCCTCTGTTTTCCCTCCTCCTTTTTGCTCTGCTGTAATCTCTATTATATGGGTGCTTTAATGTTGCTTTCTTCTCGAGCATTTATCGAGAAAGCAGTGGACAAGGCTGACAAGCTACTGCATCACACACAGACACAAAACCCATCTTTTCCAAATAATCTGACTACCTTTGTCAAATTAGTGACAACGTTCTTAGTCATGACTATACAGGAATGAAAGTACCATAAAAAAAATATGAAAATGACTAACATTCTTTAGAGAAAACGGGTTGATGCTAGATGTTCATTCAATGGGAGCAGTCAGACTTGAAAGACAAAATCTGTATACCAACGGGCTTTCAAACTATTAATCTGTCGACTGAACACAAACTAATCCTTGGATTATCTAACTAAACCAACAGGTTCAATATGCAAAATGAGACCCAATCTGAAAAGACGCGATTATTAGATCCCGGATGAATATCCCAAATAGAGCTTGACAACTGCTGCAACTTGCAGAAGTCTTATGTGGCACCAATTAGTGAGTATCAGATTCAAAATATTTGTATATCTTTAATATGTATTTCCCTCCACAGCAATTTGTAGTTCGACTCTAGGCAGCATCTCAAAAAACACATTTTTCTCCTGTGATAATTATAAATCACGATGTTATTGGAACTGCCCGAGGGTTCAGGGTCTGACTCAAAACACGCCATAAATAGGTTTAGACTTCAAATCGACCCTTTAGCAACACTGTGACATGTCCATAGAAATGCAGACTTTACCTTTTGTAGACAAAAAAAAAAAAGTTATCAATGCAATTTCTATGCAATAAAAGTCTTCACACCACAACTTCTTGGTGGCCTCCAAAAGAATATAAACTTTGATGGAAACCTTAAGAAACCCTGAATATTGATCATGATTATATAACAAGATTTTATTCCCAATAACTGTTGTCCTTTTTCTTCCTCCTTCCTTGCTAATATACTACTGTATACTTTTTTCTATTGTGTATAAGATCATGAAAGCATCACCTTCAGATTAAGTTTCTCACGTGAAATTCTTAACTTCCTTTACTGATCACATCTGATGGCATTTGTGCTCTTTGGCAGCGATGAGAAATGGATGTTAAGTAAAGATGACAGAATTCAATAAAGAAGACACATGAGCCCAGACCTGGAGATAAAATGTATTAAATATCTTTCCTATTCATCTCCTTTTAACTCCATGAATCAGAGTCTCTCCCCAGCATATTTAACTGTCTGCCAACTTTTTTGCAACCTTCGTATACGTGCCATCTTCTCTCTGTTTATTATTTTCATTTTCACTGCATTTTATTCCTCTATTTGGCTCCTGACACACCTTTATTTGGATGTCTGATCTTGTGTATTATGTTAAGTCATTCTGTCCTTCTGTCTTCATTTTCCTCTCCTGTTTACACCAATCAATGTCTCTCTGGGAGGGACATTTAGTCTTCATCACCATCACCTCCATCTATATTTGCAGGCTTATCTGCTGTTTTCTCATTCTCTGTCTGTCCCACTCTTCATTTCTGGGCCTGTTTGTTCTATTACCATCTACGCTTCCTGTCTCCCTGCCTATCTTTGCCTTTTTTTTTACCGCCCTCTGTGTTTCTGTTTGTGTTTCACTCCAAGACAAGGACAACAAATTAATTCCAGTGATATATTGGTGTGATACTACTACCGCTACTACTAACAATGATTTGTTGTGCTCATATTTTTTTTTGTTCCCACTTTCTTTTTTCTTAATCTGCCGTAGTTGTGCACTCCTGTCAGGTTTACATCCCCCACTTTGCCAGTTTAGTCTGTGCGTCTGTTCCATTCTTATTAGTATCTTACTTACTTACTTAGACTTAGGTCCTCCTGCGGAGTTCGGCACATTGGGCGACAAATGTCTGTCAGCGTACTCAATCAGTTGCAGCTGCTTTGACTTCATCCCATGCAAAGTCCAACGCCATTCTGTACGGGGGCAGCCTGGTTTGTGTCTTCCATCAAGTGGGTTTCACATGATGGCAATCGTTGGCAGTCGGTGTGGTTTTAGCGTGGAACGTGACCTCCAAAGCGCATACGCTCAGTCACAATGTCCTGAAGGGGATGTGTGGCAGTCCAACAGTGTACTTCTTCGCTGGTGACATGGTCCCAGTAAGAGACCCCCAGGATCCGTCTTAGCCATTGCTCTTCTTATTAGTATCACGTGTTTAATCTGACACCTGTTCCCAGATAGCCAATAGGTGTTCCTGGTGTTTCTGTCCCAAATACAATTCACATTCGATATGTCTTGGGAATAATAATAAAAAAAAAAAAAAAACTGTTGAAAAATGTCCTGAGGCAGACTACAACCTCTGAGTCTCCAAGACGTTTGTCCTTTGTACTTTTTGCCTCCGCTAATAGTCAGCTTATGTTTTAATGGCAGTGTCTTTGCTTAATTTTGCTTTTGATGCTATCAACTGAACCATTAACAATCTCACTCAGTAAGGATTTTATGCAATATGGAATTTTCTGTATAAAAGCAGCTGAAGATGAGGCAATGTTAGGGGTGCAACTTGGTAACAGCATCAGTATGGTTAAATTAAGCCCTAGTTCATCAAACCACATCTGAAACCTTCCAGTTATGGCTTTTAAGTTATAATTGAGAGGTCTGTCATCGGCACTTTCTGCAACTTTCTAAAATGTCAGTGTCTATGTCATGCAGTGAGTGATTTGCTTGCTATGAAGGTGAGAAAGTATGCATACTGGAAGACATGTTGGATTTTCGTTCATTTAATGGCTAGTTGCTAGACTGTACGGACCTTTGCACATTTACATAACCCTGCTCCGTTCCAACATACAAAGCGTACGTGGCTACAGGAAGTTCTTTTTTGCTCATACTTCAGATTATTTAAACACAATAAGCAAAGTGCTCTGAATTTCATTCAGAAATGCACCGAGATCACCTCCTGCAAAGAGTCTCGGTGTGTTTGTTTTGGTCCAGACCCACATCTCAATTCAGGGACTGTTGAGTCAGCTCTTTCCCATTCCATAGATGTCTGATGTCACAAGGATGCATACATAGTTTCCTTTAGCTTTTCTGCCACTGAGAGATCAGTCCTCTTTTTAAGAGAGACAAAATCTAAATTAGGGATCGTTGGGGAGTAGGTACACATATGTTGGCCAGAAGTTTATGGCACTTTTTAAGATCTGCAAGTTGGTAGCAGAAGGAAAGTGTTGCTAACTGCAGCAATGGTCTTCCATTTATTGCAATCCAAAACAAAAGTGGGTTGAAGTGTTTAAAGTGCAAGGATTAAAGCTGTTGAGGAAAAACCATTTTCTTTACTTGAGGCAAACATCACATTTATATTAACACTTGCGTACCTACTGCAAATGTAAAGTATATGGCTGTTTGACGCAAACCTAGCAGTGTGCAGCAGGGACCTGCTATCTGTCCTTGGCCTGATCAACGCCTGCCATGCTTTGCCAACTCAGAGGACGCCAGCTTGTATACAAGGCCGCGTTTAAAAAATGTGCTACTCTGAGAACACTGCACACTTAGAGGCCAAGGGAGACAGAGGAGAGAAAGAACAAAGAAAGTGAAAGATGCATGCTGTTGCCACCTGCCACCCTCAACCCTTCCAACCAAGCTGTGTCCAAAACCGCACTTGACAAATGAGTTCAGGGACATGGAGCATAGGCAAAGTCCCTGAGCTACAACACTAACAATGCACATGCCCCATTCCTTAGAGAGCCAGGAGGTGTTTGGGTATTGGTGTGAGGATAAAACACAGAGAAAGACCATAAAATACTGATGCAATAGGAAGAGAGAAAGAAAAAAAATACATATTCAAATTTGAATTTGTTAAACAGAAGAACACGACACATACATGCATTAATTTTCTCGTTTCGTGACACCAGGCCAGCAGCTCAACCTACTGCATTCTAGTGAGACTGTATATCAGATGTACATCAGCTAATGTCCAAGACGTGTTGTTGCCATAAGGTATTTTAGAGTAGAGCTCAGTCCTACTCACTCTGTGGTCTCTTTTAGAGCCTCACAATTTTGAGGATTGAAAGATCATTCTGACTGAACTTTATGATTTTAAGGAATAATTCATTTTATTGGAAGCAAATACAAATTCCGCCCTTTCACACTGGAATGGTGTGAGGCTCATTAGTCTTTTAGGAATCTATTTTTGGACACAGGATTCAGCCTTTAAATGACCCCACCTTTCTTTTAAGTATTTTGAGAATAGCTTTCTTAAAAGGAAAGCTACGAGAGAGACAGAGAGGGAGAGACAGAGAGAGTGAGCAGTGGGATGACACACAGCAAATGGCCATGAGCAAATTCAAACCCGGACATCTGTAATAGCCTTATAACATATGAGGTGCCTGTTCAACCCAGTGAGCTAAACTAGCACCCTGACCCCAGCTTTCTGAAGTCATATTATTGCTGTAAGTAATTTGTTTTGTCCTGAAATAACTTGTTATTTGCTGGTGCAATGCACTAATGTCCTCCCAGGCATAATGTTATTTCTTCTGCTGTATGGTCGTGAGAAAAAAAAAAGAGATTAGGATTATCTCGAGATTTCTGTTGATTTGATTTTCACCCCAGTGACCATTTTTCACATGTGATTCACAATTAGCAATATCGACGGACATATTATTTATTCAACTAACAATAAGTAAATACATTTTTTCCACATTGACAAAATGCAGGTACTTACAATTTGTAGTAAAGAAACTATCAACTGGCACAAAAACTAAGTAGAATTTTATATGTTTTCATGGCATTTTTAGTAACCTGCATGAAATTAAAAAAAAAAATCATTATGTGATGGGGAAAACTACAAGATATGCAAGCGCATGTGTCTCCATGTCTCCCCTTAAGTTAAATTTTTTACTAATATGTTGTGAGACTTCCTGACATTTCAGAAAACACACACACACACACTGTGTGTGCTGTTTCCTATCCTTAAAAGAACATTACAGCGATGTACATTATTTTCTTGGGGACCATATCTAAACATGTCCTTATCCTAACCTCATCGTGTATGCTTTCACTTATATGAGAATGATTTAGTTCATAGAGACTTTGTCCCAATGAGGGGCAGCTGGTCACCACAATGGCCTCATTCCTTGACAACATGAGATCCAGCACACAAACATACACACAAGTCCAAAAGAGGTCACAGACGTCTCTGCCTTTCTGTATTCCTCTCCCAGTCTGAATATTTAACATGGAGAATAACATCTCTGCCTCCTCCCATTCGCCCTTCATGATGACACGTTGTGTCAGTGTACTTTTGGCCTTCTCTCCCTGTCTTGCTCTCTCTCTCTCTCTCTCTTCATTTTACAACCTGCACAAATAACATCTGGCACTTTGCCTGATCTCCAAGGATGTGATGATTAAGGCCAAATGACAGCGCTATTTCTCCTCCGCCCACCATGGCTGCAACCTTCCTCATAGACACGGACGAGCTTCACCAGAGATTACAGGACTCATCTGTAAAAAAAATTTTTTCTGTTTATGTGATAAAAAACTAAAAGGTAAGTACGAAGTACGGAGCCAGAGATGTCCACTCCAGGGTTTAAACCACTTATGTGCCCAAATATTTGACGTTGAATTTTGCTCACTGGGTAGGTGAGTGACTGGTTTGTAAAGACCTTTAACGGTTTTTCTTCATAAGAGCACTTTTACATAAAATAATCTATGGACTTGATTCATAAATGCAACCTGGTCTTCTTCAAGAACTGTGTTCCACATAAAATGCAGAAAACAGCAATACTCCTCCTTTAGACTTTTTGTGCATGTACAATCATCCCCATACCCTCCTGTGTCGTTACGACCATAAAGTACAACTTAACCGTCTGGCTTTCTTTAAAAGCGCATTAGATGTGACCCCTTTCACGTCCAAATTTAGCCGTCATACTGGTTGAATCAGTCAGGATAACTCCAAACGAGTGTGCAGCATTTTTAAGGTATAATTACAAGCTTAACAATTTACGTGACTGTGCAAACAACTTAAAAAAACATTTTAAGTCGTACAGATGAGGAAAGTGGTTAGGGCAAATTGGCCAAGATGAGTTAATTGAGAAAGCGAGTGTAATTATAACTGCTTGTTTTAAAGACAACTGGAGAACTTTAAGTAAAAAGTGGATGTGTTATAAAAACGTTTAAAGCTACATTGTGACATCGTTTATCGTAAGAGGCTGAAACCCTAGCAGAGAAAGGTCAAATCTGACCACTGAAGCTAAATACTAGCAAACAGGTCAGGATGATAGTGGAAACAAATATGTGAAAAGACAATAAAACAAGCTTAATCTACATGTGGATCACATTTCCTGAGCCAAACCTCAACTTGTTTTCTCCTCCGGGTCGTCTTACCATCAGCCTTTCTCACCAAAAAGTGGGGAATGAGTAAGCTAGGAAACATCAGTCACCAAACACTGCAGTTGAACACAGTTATACCACTGTCACAATGTCAAACCCCATTTTCAAACGTGCGGTCTTCATGTGAAATGGTTCCACTGACTTTACAACCTCGCATCATTGTGTTATGCCGTGTTATACATGTAAAGAAACATTCAGCTGTCAGTGTGATGAAGTTTATTTCCTTTATTTGCCTCTCAGTGTATCTCATTGCCTCGAGTTTCTCTCTGAAAAATGTTTCTGGGGCACCTGGTCTTAAAGGTAAGAAGCATACAGAACAAGGCGAGGCCTAGAAAGCTCTGCTGCTCATTGAAAGATGTAAGTTAAGACTTAATAAAAGCTGATCTGTGACCTTTTCCATTGTGTTTGCAAAAGTACAGTAACTCACATGAGAGAGTGCTTATTTAGTCGTTATGAAGTGAAACGTATTGACCCAAGCCGGTATCTGTGTCAACCCACAACTGTGGATTAAAGTTGGAGGCGATATGAAGCATGCCATACCACGCAACACATCGAACCACAAGAATGACCTGCCATTATTGTTTTGTATTTGTTTTTAAGGTCAGTAAGTTTCCACCTTTTTTGTCCGGATGAATGAAAGAGATGCTGTTGAATGAAAATCAAGAGAGAAAAATGAGCTGCCAACCAGGTGCTTTTTAGGCGAGCAATCACCATCCAGCAGGGAGAGGATGGACATGAAGGTCACCTGCACTGTGAACAATGACACCTTACACTGCTGGTACATACACACACAAACACACACATGCACAAATGCCAAAATACTTACTATTCCAACGTGTTTTGCTTACATTTGAGCTGAATTTAGATAATGCAGTATTGACTGTTGGCAGTTAAATAACTCCAGCTTTATGAAAGAATAAAAAAAAAAAAAAAAAAAAAAATTCTTTTTTTTTTTTTTTTTTTAAAAATTTAATTTTTTTTTTTTTTTTATGTTTTTTCCAAGCTTGCTTCATTATATCCTCAGCTATATTTATGTACATTCTCTGTCTT
>VUQR01036213.1:41665-57142 GCA_015108515.1 Hemichromis elongatus
TTCTCTTCTTTTTCTTTTTTTTTTTTTTTCTTTTTTCAGAGTCAGGGCTTCATTAGATCTGCTGCACTGAGGAACTGAACATAAAGTGATTGTTCCTGCAAAGCCTGCTCATCTCCAGTAAATATCAATAGATTCTGGGCATTGACTGTTGCAGCTAAAATGGATTGTGACTTTTTATGCTTTACTTAGCTAATGACCCTGCTAATTTCATTTGCTACACCAGCTAAGTGACTGACAGCAGCTGGCTTTGCAGCTGCCTAGCAACAGCAAAAGCCTCGTACCGGTGTTTCTGCATGTACGATGCACCACCCGTTTCTAAGCGTAGCAGGTATCAGATTTTTTAATGCAACGCTAAAGACTTTAAAGTAGAACAGGCTAATTATCAAAATGACTTAGCCCTCCAACAGACTGGCAACATGTCCGAGGTATATCCCGCCTCTCTCCCTATTGCAGGACATACTGGGATCGGCTTTAGCCTACACCAAAACAACGAACTCGATAAGTGAAAAACAAATGTATGGCTGGATTATCAAAATTAATATCATTTGCGTTATTAAAAACACCAAATGTACGCAAAATGACCCCGCTTGTTTTTTCCATGTGTAAAAGTTGTCCAATCCAATTGATCCTTCCTTAAAAAGAAATGTTTTTGTTTTTGTTAATAAAGTGATATTTGATTGACAACTATTTTGATTGGGAAATTCTTTTCTTCTTGTGAACAGAAAACCACACAGCATGTATTTATGTATGAAAGATGTCTCATTTGTTGCATGGTGAACTGGCTTGTCTGGACTGTCACAGGCATCAGCAGTCAGCATTACAACCCTGTGGTGCTGCTCACTTATTAGTATGTCTACAGTTTGAGTCTGTTTTCTCTCTTCTTACAAGGGAGATTATCTGGTTACCTTTTTGATTTGGCTCTATTTGATAAAAGCATAATATTGCAATTTGTGTACTTAAACTTGTCTGAAAAGTGCATCCATGAGATATTTACGAAGGTTGTCCAGCAGTGATCAAGGTTACGTTTTTGTATTTGGCAAAACTTTAACTTTTGCAACTATTTTTCATGAATCGCAGGTTAATTCAACATGCACATGCAATGTACTACAGTGTAGTATTTTAGCTTTTTCTGGTGGAGGAGATAATCTCGTTTGGAACAAGAAAGTTTGAAACACATTTATGGTGCAAGATTTCTTCAGCAGTGATATCAAACTAAACACCCCTTTTGGTATCTACTTTTTAGATTTTACGCTCTGTTTCCTGACATTCCCAACCAAGATCTTCGCAACTCATGATAAACCGTGACGTCTAGATGCTTTTTCATCTAGAAGAACTTTATATTCTTCACATTTGTCTACTAATTTTGTCAAAATTCACAGCTATATGTTGCACAGAGGTCCCAGATCAAAAGATGTTTCTGCCTTACATGATAAAGTCATCATAACAGTCACAGTTCTTGCTAGAATCAGAAATAATGAAAGGGTCCTACCTTAGTAATGGTCTCATGAAACTTGAAAAGTGGATCCAGGGTTTTTGGTGACTCTGCAGAAAACTGGGCTTCTGACAGAAAACTGGTGGTCTAAAAGAAAAGGGATAAATAACAAGAGAGGGAAAAAAGTCTTAAATATAAGAAGATAAAGTTACTTTGTCCTGTGTTTTAAAGTATGAGAAACATTTAATGTTAGTGAGGAACAACAACGATTTGTTTCTCCAAAGCATCGAATGAAAAAAAAAGACACTTTTCCCTCCAGTTTCTTGTTTTTTCTTTTATATATTCTAATTTGTTCTCTTCTATTTTAAGCGGGAAAGAGCGGAGTGACCTGTCAAGTTTTTGACAGGAAACAACAGTAAATGCTCTCAAGGCCACAGAGCTGCTCAGCCTTTTTTTTCTTGTGGTGTCAAACACACGCACACAAACTCACAGGCGGACGGCTACACAAAGTCAACCATGACTACATGCCGCCTAAAATTACCTCACTGTCACCTCGGTATACTTTGTAACGTCCTCAAAAAACAAAGTACCTCACTGTGACTTCAAAGTCATCATGCCGCCTTTGTAGAAGTTTCTTTCTTTTCGTCTTCTTTCTTGCTTTCTTTTTTAAATAGAGTCAAACCAAATAGCAGAGAGTTCATGATATCAGAAGTTCAAACACAGCACGCTGCAGCAGTCTTGAGAATCCTATTAGTTTTTATTTCATCCAGTTTTGACCGGTGTAAATACTTTCAACAGAAGAAGAAATAACTTCTCACTTATTTCTCCATCATAGTGCAGATATTATTAGCCTGTTATGAACAGGATATTTTACATCCACATACAATCTTATGTGGATTACACATGTTGACATGTTACAGGTGTTGGCAGTTCGTCTTGTAATCGGAAGGCTGCCGATTCGAGCCCCGGCTCCGAGAGTCTTGGTCGTTGTGTCCTTGGGCAAGACACTTTACCCTACCGCCTACTGGTGTTGGCCAGAGGGGCTGATGGCGCGATATGGCAGCCTCGCTTCTGTCAGTCTGCCCCAGGGCAGCTGTGGCTACAACTGTAGCTTGCCATCACCAGTGTGTGAATGGGTGGATGACTGTAATGTAAAGCACTTTGGGGATCTTAAGGACTAGTAAAGGACTAATTACCTTCTCTGTTCTCAATATTGTTGCAATTGCTGGCACATCAAACCTGCAAATTGTCAGGTTTCCCTCACACCAAAGGGTCAAAGCAGGAGGCTGCCCTCCATGAGCCTGGCTATGTTGGGGGTTTTACTGCTGATAGTTTTTCTGACTGTCACCTAGAGTTATCTCATACATGAGCACTTTGTTTTTCCTAACCCCATCATTAAACAAGTAAAACTGATGTCTGCAAAAGCTTTTTATGGATATATATACCTTTGCCTTATGCAATTTTGTTTAGGCAAAGTTTGTGTTTTTTGTAAATATCACGTATTTAGGAAATTATACAACTAAAATGAGGGAAAATTTGTTAGTTAGTGGGAAGTGATAAGGGAGAGGTGCTTCTCCGGTGTTTCCGGGTCGGAGGCTGCCCAGCCTTCACTCTCCTGGAAGCACGAATTTCCATAAACAAACATGCACCAAGGGATGGGGAGGAAAGGGAGAGAAGAACACATATAAAACACATAAAACATGGTCAGGGGACCGTCTGACCATGACAAAAATTGTGGATAAAAAATGAAAAAGGTATAATTTAATCTGTGGGTACAGACATTTGCATTCATTTACATTAATTTTCACTAATCTCTCACTCATTTAGACCTAAAGGACCTACTCTGGAGCATTTCAGTAACATGGCCTGTTGAGATGTACACCCTACGGGAATTCTGTGCTTCTGTTTTCCTGAGTGATTTTTTTGTTTTAGTAGTTTGCTACTTAGCACTAATTAGCAGGCATCTGTGTCTCTAAGATGCATCCATATGGGTGCATCTTGCTAACCAAATTCAGTAGCAGAAGCTAATGACTAGTTATGATAACCTCATGTGAAAATCAAGATGGCATGGTAAAGAACATTCAGGGGTTGTGGCTTCAAAATACATTTGAAATTTAAGGAAATCATTTTGGTAAAATGTAACAAATGCACCATTTACAAATGTAAATCAAGCTTTCAGAGTTAGGTTTAAACTTGCAGGATGCTGCATAACATCGTGACGGACTGGAATAAATGCTCAGAAGTGCATGACTCATTGGGCACCCTCAGGATACTGGAACAAAAACAAATGTTAAAGGGAAAAAAAAAAAGTTGAATTCCCCACAGATGATGGGGTGAAACTGGTGATGCACTTAACTAGTCAATATAGCAGCCACGGTGAGTACGCAGGGAATAGAAGTTTTACTTAACAGTTTGCATATTTATGCATTCCAAGAAGAAACAAGGAGAAAGTTTTTATCAAACCGTGTGTGCTGCCTCTGAATAAATATGTGAATTATTGAACGCAGCATCTGCCTCAAAATATGCCCCTGTTGTTGATGTCAAGTTGCATATGTGCAGAGTTCCCCCAAAAGGATCCTCACCTCCTGCATTCAGAGGAGAAGAATTAAAATGAAACGCACGGATACAGCTGTTGTGCCCTCGCACAAAGACATGGCTTCAAGAGCTATTTAAACCCCGGGGATATCTGTAGCTGTCACTCTCTGTGGTCAGGCTGCTTTTTTCTGAAACTTTTGATGAGCACTTAATAAATCATTGCCGTCATGATGCGGATAACACCACACACACGCACAGACACACCTACACAGACACACACTGGTAATTAATTTGCCCATTTAAATGAATTATTCCCTGTAATCACAAAACTGCATGTTGCTCATTTAATATTTTGCTTTTAGACATTTTTTACAAGCAACATTTCCCATAAGCATTAGCGCGTCACATGTTAACAGATGGAAAAATTAGCGAAAGACTTGCATTCAGATAGTGAGAAGCGAGACATTCAAGCAGAGAAGTTGAGAGAAGTCAAGGGTCAGAAAATGCCAGTGAATATAGAAAAAAAAAGAAACAGAAGCACTTTTGACTTACTGATCAAGCTTGTGAATACAGGTCGAATAGTTTTTATAAAAACATAAATATTTTATAGAAATAATTTGAATTACACACTTTAATCGCTTTTGTACAGCATTTCTTACAAGCACTGTACGGCGCTCTATGTCAAATTGACATATGTTCTCTGTGTTTCATGGGTTCTGGATGGTGTGGTTATGGAGAACTGAAGCTGTTAGACCAGAGGAAAATGGCCAGGCTCAAAGATTCCCAGGTGGCATCTACTCTACGCTAAGTGCCCTGTGTATGGCTTATGTCCAGCTCACTTTCTTTTACAGTTACAGACCCTCTCTGTGCCTCAACACTTAGGCTTGCTCTGACCTTCTCCTGGTAATCAAAATATTTTAACATTAAAATATTATAGTGGGTTATTATTTATAAGAACATGAGCATTAATTAGCTCAGGTTTGACAACTTCTTAAATATTATATTGTTTTCACTTTTAGGCAAATTTACTTTTGTGCTGAAGGTTACTGTTGGGGTTAAAACAGAGAAAAAAAAAGCATGCAATGTTCAAATCCTAATGCCTGAACCACACTCTTTCTCCTTTGTCACACATAAGAATACACACCAAAACACACACGCGCGCACACATGTTTAATCAGCGTTAGTCCTTCTGAAACACAAAAGGAAGAAAGTGCCTCTTAAGCATGAAGGACAGTCATACCTTTGGATTAAAGATGGTGTCCTACTCATCAATCAGGAATGTTGACTATGAAACTAGATGTCCTTGTGACTAAAAAAATAAATAAATTCTGAAATGACCATTTATTTAAAAATGACTCTCAGCGCTTTCTAATCCTAGTGATAAGTGCGCATCCTCCATCTGTTGCACAGAATAAATCAATTTCCACCTGCATCATCAAGGAGAATTTAAGCTGCACAGGTGTTACCCCCGCTGCTCAGACTTCTGACATTCATAAAACAAAAATATTACTTTTGCTTGTGGACCACTTAACTACTGAAACCATTAATATAGCAGTAGGACTGCTATAGAACTGTAGGACTGATTCTGTCTCAATTATAGTGTGGTGCTAGGGTGAAACATGAAAAACAAAGTAAAAAGATGTGAAGAAAAAAAATATTACAGTATAATAATGTCATTATCCGTAATTAAGTGTATTATATTGGCAAAAGTATTAATTCATCCAAATCAGCTAACTCAGGTGTTCCAATCACTTCCATGGCCGCAGGTGTATAAAATCGAGCGCCTAGGCAAGCAGTGAATTTAGCATGGTACCATGATAGGATGCCACCAGTGCAACAAGTCCAGTGAAATGTCCTCACTACTAAATATCCAAAGTCAACTTTTAGTGATATTATAACAAAGTTGACACAATTGGGAAGCACACAGAGGTCACCAACTGCTACAGATGCCCAAAACTTCACGTGGTCTTCATATTAGTACAGGGCAAAGCACGTCCCACTGGACTGAGTTGGCACCTTCCTCTTCCAACATGACAAGACGACCTCTACCCAACAGAACACCTTTGGAATGA
The DNA here is from genome assembly GCA_015108515.1 of Hemichromis elongatus. NCBI lineage: Eukaryota > Metazoa > Chordata > Actinopteri > Cichliformes > Cichlidae > Hemichromis > Hemichromis elongatus. The sequence goes on from VUQR01036213.1 coordinate 47,705, forward strand.
ATTAGAGCAGAGACTGTGAGCCAGCCTTTATTCCACATCAGTGTGGAAACCTGGTAGAAAGCCTTCCCAGAAAAGTTGATTTAGCTGCAAAGGGTGGGTCCAATTCATATTCAACTCAATGAACTAAGAATGGGATGTCACTCAAATTCATGTGTGTGCGAAGGCACATGAGCAAATACTTTTGGGAATACATACTAACAAGCTCATTTTTCTATGTTAGCTATAAGAGTGACAATTTCATTGCAATAATTGTGAAATAATTATTTGATCTAACACTGAATTTGTAAGTTTGTTCACTTACAAAGAAATAAATAGTCTATAATTTGTAGTGTAGTTTCATTTTAATGAAGACAGAATAATATAAATACATAAGACAGGCTAAAACACATTAGATAAAAGTTGGTCATGCTAGCTCTTGGTGAGGCGAGGATAATCGTAAGAAAACTACTGTATCAGCCCAGAACTACATGAGAGGCAGTTAGGAACACAGTCACCAAGATCCCCATTGGTAACTAGTGGTGCAACGGTTTAAAAAAACGCTGTTTTGGATTTACGGTTTGGATCAGATCATGCTTTCGGTCGATCAATTTTCAGGTCAGCAAAAATTAAACTCACCATTTAAGACTTTTTTGCCCGTTAAAAAACATTCAACTCAAGACGCAATTATATATTCAAAAATTCAGTTGCAATATAGGGCAGTACAGGGCTTTGTATCTACTACTCCACTGGAATATAATGAGCGGTCATGGTCACGTAGCTTTCCATTGCCCTCGAGGTCCACCCATTTGTAGTTATGGCCCAGACATCTTCTGTTGCCCTAACTTTAGACTTTTCCTACTCATACATGCTTGGAATGATCTTGTCACTGACGTGGACACGCAACGGGATATCATAGCGTGGCTCAAGCACGTTCATCATAGTTTAAATCCCTTGTCTTGCACAACAGAATACGGCCTCCCGTCTGCAGCTAAACACCACAATACCTTTTGTAAAAAAATATTGGTAACACACTATGCTGTAACGGACTGAACCCTTGCAATGCCTGCAAGATCCCCCTGTTCATGTGCCACTCAAGAAGGGACACGTAGAGGAGTGGCTAAAAAAGAGGCACATTAAGGTCAGTGGCCTAGCCAATTTCCAATTGCAGAAATTTAGAGAGTTTCTGCAAAAAGGATGGAGCCAATATCCCTGGTGACGTGTGTGAAAACCCAGTGACTAATTACAAGAAACCCCTTACATGTTTAATTCACAATATTGGTTTTTGCACAAAGTACTGAGTAATGATTGAATACTTATTTCACTGTGTCGTGCCAATCAATTTATAACTTTCATGTAATGTATTTTTTTCTGGATTACTAATCGATATTCTATCTCTTTCCAAAAAATTGGAAATACCACATGAGAGTTTGTTTCTTTGAAAGTGAGCAAACTTACCAATTTAACAGGGTATCAAATAATTATCTCCCCCTATGTATACAAATATACTTGTCTTTGCAGTTGCCAACATTGTGGTAGTTTCTTGATTCTAAAAGAAGGTGATGCAAAAATTAATTAAAGTGGACTTAACAATGTGCTTCCTTTGCAATGAAAAAAAGAGACCACAGCACAGGTAACACCATATGTGACCATTACAGAAATCCAGTCAGAAAAGGAGGATGTAAGACCACAAATCTAAATCAGCTGAAGTTGTCAGATCAAGCATCCAGCAAGATAATACAAAATCAATGAAACAGCAAGAATGGGCAATGGAGGCTTCACTGAAAGCAGCATGGGCCCTGAAGTAAACAAACACAAGATGGACAGAGAACTCAAAGTGTGTATGAGTGAAGGAAAGGTATAACAAGGGAAACTGAATTTTTAGGATGAAGCAAAATATGTTTTTTCAGGTGTACATTTACAGTAAGTGATGAGCTATGTTGCCACCAAAGCTCCCTCACATCACCACTCCTTTATACTTGACATTGGGAACCACATATGCAAACACATAAGTTTCCTGCAGGTGACACACACTTTTAGAGGCATCGATGAGGTAATTTCTCAGCTCTGATTAGGTGAACTTACTCTATATTAACACTAGCCACTAGTCCAAAAATGACCATTTTAGGTCATTTTGGTATAGTGTAGAATTGTATACGGTGCAACTTGTATGCAACTTTAGTTTTCCAGACAACATGTTTCAGAATAGAAACAGGTGTTAGTATATATAAATGATGCTGTGAACATTCATCCACTGACAGTTTAGTTTAGGTGAATTTGCTGGTGATGATATCTAAAAGAAAGGCTGCCAGACGTCTATTTAGTAATGTGAATGGCTGCATGTAGAATGTACTGTAAGTTTTTATGCATTTTTCCAAATTCTTCAAGCATTTGTTGTTCTTTTTTCTGTGGGATAAAAATGACTTCAGTCAGGTATGCAGTTAATCTGGTGGAAACAATGCAAGCATAATACCATGTCGTGTATGTCGTGTATTTCTGCATATGAAGTAACAGAGAGAGCATTTATACAACTCATAAATATGTAGTACACTGATGTGATTTAATAAAGTAATATTACACAATTGAACCAAAAGTCTTTTGTGTTTTTTTGGTTGAAAAGTACTCAGAAGTCATAGCACGTTTTTTTGCAGGCAAGAATTGCACAGCATTCGCAAACTCTGCACACATTTCAGACAGAAACTAAAAAGGTTTGATGATTTACTCCTTTACAATACAACATCTGAAACGAGCTTTACAAAGAGACAGTGCTCAAGTGTTTTGGTATCAGATTTTATGTCTGAAAATAAATGTAAAACTGAAAATGTCCGCGCAGCTCCTGAAACAATAAAGAGAAGAAAATTGAAGCTGTTATATTTCTGTATCCCGGTAACCTTAAAACTCCATTTCCTCAATGTCAAACTTATGGGCAGAAACAATATAGGGACTGACCTTGTATAAGAAAGTGTATGCTTTTCTTAGGAGGCTGGAGGTATCCAAACCTGCCATATAACAGGGTTTGCTAGACTAAAAACTTTTAAAACAAACCAGAGAAAACAATCAGCTTCATGCTTGAGAATGAGTTTCTGCAAAAGCTGATAAAAAGAAAAAACCGACTTCAAGGATTTCAGCTTGGAAAAAACAAGCTCTACTGTGCAGTGAAACCCATTTAAAAATCTGCCCTTGGGACACTACAGCTTCTCTGTAAACCGAGTTGATTGAGCTCTATCAAAACCTGCCTCTGCAAGAAGCTCACTTTGACTTTCCCTTTCTGGACAAAACGAGGTCCCTGCTTCAGACGTTCCCTGCTTACAGAACATGGCCCCTTTTACATGCTCATCATTTGCTACAACATTCTGCTGCAAATCAGCATTTTCCACGGTGGATACCAAAAGAACACAGCAGACTTCTGCATAAAGACATCAGTGTCCCTGGCTAGCCATTCCTCCTTCTTGCCTATATTCAAGGACTCGATAACATAAAAAGTGTCACTTCTGTGGTCAATACTGTAGAGAAATGTCCTTTACAAACAAAGTTGTGGAGTTTTGAAGATTTAAATATCATCAATTCACTAAATGAACACAAAGTAAAACTGCATAGCCATGTGTTTTTAGACTGAAGATACATTAAAAGGCAAATAACTGGGTTTTTGTTGGATTTAAATGTTGTCCTCCCATGTCTTAGACCATTTTTCTCCACTTTATTTAAGTACAGCTTTGTGCACAGTTTCCACAGGAGTAGTTTCTCTCTCAAAGGAGTGTCAGGCGAGTCTGGCAGATCAGACATTATAATTGCTTTTATCAATTTATTCCACAGATTATGTCTGATAAAGATTTGATCTGTTTCCAAAAGTTTGATGTTAGGTATCTATATAAATACACAATAGCATTTTTATTATATCCCCCCCCCCGTATACACTGAATGTCCACTTCATTAGTCATACCTTGCTAGTACTGAGTTGGAGCCTGTTTTGCTTTCAGAACTGTCCTATTTCTTCATTATATGGTTTCAACAAAGTTCCAGATTTTAGTCCATATTTACATGATAGCATTTGTCTGCCTCATCAACAATAAAAGTCTCCCATTTCATCACATGTCAGAATTAGTCTAAGGCCATCTGTGAATAGAAGAAGGATTGTGCAAAGAGAAAGAGATGAAATGTATTTGCCAAGTGTCAAACTTTAGATTTTCTATTAGTTCAATCAAATTGTAAAAAAATGGCATTCACTAAATAAGCCATGACTTTAGGAATGAAAAAAATAAAAGTTAAAACGTATTTTCCCCTATATATCTGTCATGACACAGACCAACACTATTTTTTTTAATAAGCTGTAAATACTTTACTGAGGGAATTAGTATTGATTATGTCTTTTAATCAATATTGCAGTTTATTATTTAACATAAAAAAAAGAAAAAACCCTGGATGGAGAGGTCGTTTTATGTTCGTGCAGCTAAGAACTCAATTTAATCTGAGAAGTATTGCATAGTGAACATGTTTCTTCCCTACCTTGTATAGTCTAAATTTGTCTCTATTATTATACAGTATTGTCTTTATAGAATATTGCTCTCTCATGTATCCAAAAAGTGTACACAGCAGATCTTAACTGCAACTCAGATATTATTCCAGTTGAATTCTTTGAAAAACCTTATTTTACAGTAAACCTTTGAATCATTAAGCCTAACCTAAAAAACTAAAAAAAGAGCTTTGACACAAACTGATGCTGACGTTGTTTGAAATAACGAATGTACTGTTTATAATGTTTTAGAGAAAGCTCCCATGACAAGTGATAAAAGTGAAAGCTGAGGCAACAGAAAGGTTAACTGTTTCAAAACCAGCACGAAAAAAAGACACGTCCTTTTATTTAGAAGTTTTTTTCTTTTTGTAAAGTAGAACTTCTTTTCTAGAAAGGACACAACACTATGACCAGAACAAGGTCATGAGTAAACTCAATTATAAGTGTGAAGATACGTGTGATGGGGTCATATCTGGTGTTTAAAACGCTACTGGAGAGCCCTGTATCTGAAGAATTACTTTTATCTACCAATAAAATGCAACAGTGAATATAATTTTTACACACAGAAATTAAAAATAAAGCTTCCACAAAAAGATTTTTTAAAGGCAGAACTTTGAATCTGAGCTCAGCCAGAAAAGTTGTCTAAAGTCTTTGGAGCTAATGTTTCACATTGGTGCACTCTAGCACCAACTCGTGCTGGTTGTAGTGTTCACCTGCACAATACCATCAGATAGAAAAAGGAATGTGTGTTTAGGTTTTGTACAATCTCCCTTAGGCCTCATCTACTCAGGAAGAAACTCACTTGAAGCTTGATGTATTGACCAAAAAGCACACAAACTGATATTCAGTAACTTTACTGACTTAGTCATTTTAACACAAGTAGGCGAATTCTGATTTAATATTGGTGCTTGGCATACAATAGGATCATATATATGTTGGAGGGTTACCTAGGCAACCAGAGGCTGGAACATCCACTAGCAAACAACAATCAGTGACAGAGTAATTCACACAAAGCAAATTGCTTCCTATGTGGATGGGGGTTTAGGATTGGACTGCGTTCTCTCATGACGTATCCACAGTTACGAACTGTATAAGAAAGGCCTCAAGGATGGGATCACTACCTTTACTCTAACCTGTGTTTAGTCTAGTCTGGCTGGTAGCTTTTACACTCTACTATGGAGAGACCAATTGCTGTGAAGGAAATGAAAAACCTTTTGTCTCTCTTACATAGCTGTTCAGTACTAACTGCATAATCCAGCTTGAGCTAGACTGTATCTGACTACAGTAACTTAACAACTACTGTCAGTGTGAACTACACAATAACTTCTGGTATATATTTCAAGTTCTGAAAAAAAGATTGTTTCATGTCTGTGTCTATGTGTATGAGGAATAGCTTTCCTTATAACGTTGCTTTATTGAACATGTGCTCAGAAACCATCAGTTATAACAACACAATGATTTTAACAGCTAGGTATATACTGCCCCTAGGCAGCCCTGTCACAAAAGCATATCAGATGGCATAAAGCCGCAATGACCCACGGCTCAACGTAGGCACTAATATAACCCATCATATGACAGAAGACACTTCAAACGTAGTTGGGTAGGTGATCTGAAAACATATTTATTAGTTGTTTCAAATTTTTCATGACACTATTGCTATATATTTATTTAGTTAGTTTCTTGTGTGCCGTAATAACATTTTAACCTCAAGTGACTTAAAATTCAAGATTTTTGCCTCTCTTATCCACACCAACAGGAATTATGGTGCTGCAATTATTAGCATGTTAACTGCAGGATAAAATATAAAAGTTCAGATAACACAGCCATTACCTCAATCCGAAAATGCAACTGGTGGTAATTTGCGAAGGCTGCACACCTTTTCACACTCACAACATTAGAAATATTAGAATACAAACACTGACTAAAATGAATGTAGCATCTGCTTTACTTCTGACAGATGCATCTCGCATGCTTTATCTCTGATGAGTTTAATTGAGAATCTTTAGAAGGGGTTCAGCATATCTGAATCACAGCATATTCATGATAACTTTTATTTATAAGGATCATAAGGATAAGAGGGTACATTGTATTTCAGTGTTCTTCCAAGAGTCCCCCCCCATATATATATATATATATATATATAACGTGATGTGATTATGCCATTTCTTTCCAGTTAAAAGTTGAGGTGCTGCATTTTGTAGAGCCTGCAAGTGACAGAATAACAACTGAACATACAAAGAATTCCAGTAGTCTAATCAAGAGGTAATAATGGCATGAATTCGTTTTTCCAAGTCAAATAGAAGAAGTTAGACTTTTTCTTTACTGAGAAGCCTTAAGTGAAAAAAGGTGATTTCAACAACAGGTTTAAACAATTTTTTAAAGGAAGTCGGTCAAAAATCACACCAAAGTTCCTTGCAATCAGCTGACAGTCAGAAACGATATGACTGATGTTGTCATATATATATAAAAAGTTTAGTTGCTGAAATAAACATCTGGTATAGGCAGAGATGTCTGTAAAACGTCAGCAGAGCAAATAATGAAAATGGGAGCCAATGTGGCACCTTGAAGTATCCCAGAAGTAAGTGGAGACACAGATGATCAATACTGAAGAGTCCAAGAGCACAAGGAAAACAGAATCACCAGAATCAGCAATTAAAAATGCGATCATCAAAAACCTCTTAAAGGGATTTTTCTGTGCTATGTCAGATTTGAAACCAGAAAAAGGGGACTTCTCAGACATACTGTTTAAATACAACTAGAACTGTAGTTGGTCACAAGTGGATTTTAATTTTTCTTTTTTCTTTTCTCTTCTTTTTGGACAGAAAAGGGAACGTAGAAATGGGCTCAAAGTTTAAGGGAATGGCGAAATCAAATTTATCTTATTGATGGGTGGCTATAGTACAGCATGTCTGAAAGCAGCTGGGACACAGCCAGAAATCAGAGAGGAATTAATTATGTCACCAGTCCACAGACCGAAGAGTACCAAAGAGAAAACGCCTCAGAGTAGAAATCTTTTCTTCAAAAACTCTAAGAATTTTTTTCAAAAGGTGCAGGTCAGGGTACAACACAAGTACAATCACAAGGATTTATAAGAGAGGGAAGAGTACTAAAAAGAAAGTGAGGTATGTGGCTGTTATTTAGCACAAAGTTTGATTAAAATTGGGTTTTTCCAACATGGCTATCTGGTACTCCAGTAGAGTTTTTCTTATACTGTGTAGAGAAACTTGAAGTTGATCCTTCTTCCATCTTCTCTTAGTACATTGACAAGAGTGCATGTAGTATCATTCAACCACTGGTTTATCATTTAATCCTAAAAGAACCATGTCCAGCCTGACAAACAGCTGCCCCCCTGCACTGGTGCCATCTTCCCAAGCAGAAGCAGAAATAGGTGTTTACTAAGAACAGCAACAGACCTATTGTAAGCATGGGAAAAAGTCAGGTACTCAGGCTTAGGCTAGAGTAATGGACAGATTCAAGGCTACATCCATAGGGTATGTTAAACATATCCATTTTATTAGTAATGGATAACACGGATGCATCGAGAAATTCAAACACAGGAAAGAGATGAAAGCAATGAAAGGACACATAAAGAGGTAATGCCTGACTTGAAAATAAAGGCAAGGAAAAGGAAAAGAACACGAAGTACAAAGCAGAAAAAAAAACATGAATATAAAAATGAATCTTTGAGAGTTTTCAAAAGGTTAATGCAGTAGATTTCTTGTGAAGTAAACACCAAGCAGACATTCACTTTTATCACCAAATGAATGCAAAGAGGAGAAAGGAGACGCATTGTCAAGCTTAGTTCCACCTCAGCTGAATTGTCATTGATTTTCCCCCCCCTTTTTTTCCAAGTCAGTATCCCCTCTGTCTATCCTTTTCAAGTTTTCACTGCCTGTCCAGGTGCTGGATGTAATTGGATTCCCTCACTGAAAACCTGTGATTTTAAAACTCTGCTGGAGTGAGTTCTGACAGCTAGTCATACTTTGCTGGCGAACATTTCTAACCAGTCATCATTATCTAATATCCTTATTAATTTTTTCCACATAGAATACATATAATGATATACTTAAGTGTACAGACACTTCAAAATGTTATCTATGTATAACTTCATGCATGTGACCACAGCTAAAACTTAAACTCAAATGCATGCCCATATTAGGCATCATTTAACTATCACTTGCTAAAAGTACTAAAAGAACAACTGAAACACCCAATATCAAGGAAAAGACAGAAAGTTGCCCCGTGCTGTAATAATTAAGTAGACATACAACCAAAGGAAAAAAGAAGCAAAGACATCAGCATTCAAAGACATGTTTTAACTCAGACAAAAGCGAAGGGCAGACTGTGGAGAGACTGCTGAACCCTGGTGAATACTTCATGGGTGAGAAAATAAAACATCTAGGTGTCTTCAATTGGGGTCAAGCACAGCCAACAGAAAAGCACCAAGAACAAAATGTTAATGAAGGAAGAGGAGAAAGGTATCACTGCCACTAGCCTCAGACGCTGCTTTAATTGCTATCATGTGCAGTGATAATGTTGGGATGTACTCATGTGAGCTGGAACCAAATCTAGGTTTTGTGTCTCTGTGCATCACAGTCCAGTTTTCATATATAAAATCCAATACTAGAGGTGTTGTTTTAGTAATGTTTCCCTGATGGGATCAAGTATCTATCTATCTATCTATCTATCTATCTGATCGTTCCCATGACCTGTAGTCTCTATCTACTTGTCTGTCCTCTGTTTGGCAGCATTGTTATGCCATCCCATCCCTCCTCATCTTTAATTCTCCCACATTTTCTTCATTTATCCCTGATTGTCTGCTATGTGATTTCTCTCTCTCGTTCTCTCATTCTCTTCTTCTGTGGTATTACTGCAGAAGGATCTAGGGGAGTTAGTGGCTGATTAGGCAGAAGAACCAACTTAAGCCTGGTTATTGGTCTTCTTTTTTTCCT
>VUQR01036213.1:57162-72659 GCA_015108515.1 Hemichromis elongatus
ACACACACACACACACACACACACACACACCTAGACACACACACACACACACACACACACACACACACACACACACACACACACAGACAATATGGGAGAACCCTAAGATGAGTTGTCATGGTGCAGCATAGGGAAAAGAATTACTTACCAATAAGTCACATGATAACTTGTTTTGTGAGCTCAAGTTGAATTTTCTTTGTTCATCGCTGTGGTCAGCTGACATGTACTAATGCTCCAATATTCACTGCTCTACTCAGCATTATGCCTTTATAGATCTAAAGTTATGTCTGCTACCCTTAAATAACACAGCCTGCCTAATGAAGTACGCCACTCTAAACCTCACCACAATACAGTAAACTAACCAAGTAAACCTGTTGTACTAAATTGTAAAATTCAATGCAACTTTTGAGTAACACAAAATTACTGTACTTCAGTTAGTTTAAGGAGCTTGGAAGCAACTGGACCTCTCTTCCAATAAGCTTCTTCAGTTCTAAAACCAAATGACAGAGAGTCTCAAGTATTTAAAATGATTGTATTCTTCACAAAAACATAATAATAAACATTATATAAACATTATAAATAAAGTTTACACTTACTGAACAGTCCTTACATTTAAAAATAATCTTCCTCACCTGCCCTGTGTTCCTTACATCTTTCTCTATCTCTAATGTGCCACAAACTAATCTTTTTTCTCTCCTTGGCCAAATCTACATTATGTAAAATACATATTAGTCCCATTGTTTGTTGAGCTGTATTTAAAATGTTGTTTTTCGTTTTATTAAGATGTATTTAAAATGAACTGGGATTTAAAAACTCTACTCTATTTTTTAAAACACTCATTTTTCCAAAGTGCTATAACAGTAACACAAGTTTATTTAAATAAGGACTAGGAAGACATCAAAGGGATGAAGGTATAAGTGAGCCATGAGATGTCATTCTTATTGCTGAGCAAGTCACTTCCATGTCTAAAATTAAGTAAATGAATAAACATATTTGAGAGCTTATGTATAAAAATTATTTTTTTCCAGCTAAACTATATGTGCCTTACAAATTGACGGTGTCAGAAGTCTCCGTCGCTCTCTTTTTTGTGATGCATTGGTGTTAGCAATCAGTACAGACATCATATAAAATGTAAATTTCTGACATTGAAAAAAAAATACACACACACAAAAACTGGAACATTCCTCAGTCTAATTTTAAAGCCTCAAACCCAGGCCTGTCCAGTAACTAAGCCCTTGAGTATCTTCTATTTTGGTGAGCACATTAGGTACAAGAACATGATCACACACACATACACTGAACTCCATGCCAGTTCCTGATACACTCCATCTCTGTGGCAGTTATTTGATTATACCCTGGGGCACCATATGAGTGAGAGACAATCTGAGCAAGAGAAGGGGAGAGGGTGTAGGAAAAAAATGAGACGAATTTGAATTTGACAGCGAGCAAAAGATGGAGAGACTGGGAGTGGGAGGTAGGAGAGCCGAGATAAAGAATAGTAGTGACAGTGCCTGGATCAATACCGTGTTGAGATATTCATTTGGACTCTGCTGGGGTTCCCAAAGTAAGCACACACTCTGTTCCTCTCTGTCTGTCTTCCTATCTTGCTCTCTTTATATCAGCATCTTATCCTCTCCCTCTCTGTCTGTCTACTGTCTCGATAGTTCACCACTGGGTGTCACTGAGGGAACAAAAGAGGCAACCTCAACCTCACTTTGCTATTGAGAGCATCTGGATGGCAAGAGTGAACTTTTAAGGGATCAAAGCTGGGTTTCATTCGCTTTTTAATTAAGGCAATGTTGAAAATGAAGGGTTTATCATTTGCACACCAGTGACTACTTCAATCTGCATTTGGAGTTGAGTGGGTGGGAAATAACATGACCCCATCATTAGTGATAATGTAATATTTTGCATTGTGTATCTGCAAATCCGTGCAGCATTACTGTGAAAGAGAGGGACCCTAATTACTCCAATAGCTTCTACCAGATGGTTCATGATGAGAATGAATGCCCCCCAAATATTTTTTTTTTTTATCAGTAATATTTAAATGGTCCATTTCTACAAAAGTGGTAAATTGTGTCATATCTGATAACACCGTATTGTTTGAAGCTCCAATGTCACATGAATGAACTGTGTGGTCAGAATGGGGACCTTCTTATCATCCACAATCATAATCACAACGTGTGCTGTAGTTCTCTCAGTTTGCAGAGGCAATAGTGGACCCAAGTGCAGACAACCCAACGCATGCAAACAAACTTAATAGGAACTAAAAACAAGTCGTTTATTATGGGCTGAACAAAAGTACAAAACAAAAGGCAAGACTAACAATAAACTAAACTGGGTGAGCTAAATGAAATAAAAACCTACAACAGGAACATGGACCTGACATGAGAAAACTTAACATGGACGAGAAATGAGTGGAAAACACAAGAGTAAATACAGGCAGCAGGTGATCAGGGAAGTGGAAACACATGGGGAAACAGCTGACACAAACGAACATAACTACATCACAGGGGAAGAGTAAAACCTAACACACTGACCATAGAAACCCAAGACCTCTTCAAAATAAAACATTCAAAATAATGAGACGCAGACAATATGAACTTGACAACATAAGACACACAGACATGAAACACATGAAGGGCAAGGGAGACTAAAACACAGGGGTAGAAGACACAAGAGGAATCTGAAAGATAAACTATAACAAAGCAACCTAGGCAAAATAGAAATCAACTTAGAGAAGCTAATAAACTTAAACTTGGAAATGATTTGGTCTTAACTGGGAACAATATGCTATAATATGCTAAAAAACATGAACTGGTCCTTATTGGGTGACATTAATAACAGCTTTCTGGTTGTCTTGACAGCTAAAGTGGATGAAAAACTAAAGATGCTTCCAAGATTTTCTGCCTTTCCATCTAGAAATGTATTTCTTTATATACAATTGAGATCAACAAAGCACATTTTCTGAAATGCTGTGCTGATTTTCACACACCCATGCAGTGTCTGGTACAATACTGTTTTCTTTCTAACACCTTTGATTATGTGGTTTGAGTTCATTGAGCACACTTATTTGCCGATGCTCTGCTTCACACAGTTTGATGCAAGTTCACCTAGGTATGCCCTATATAGCTACGGTCCACTGGTTCAGACTGCTGAAAGGCTCTACTGGGGCAGCCATCAGGCATTTTAAATGATGACTTGATGCTGGTAAAATGCTTCTTGATGGAAAGGTAAGTGTACTTTTTTCCCAGATAGCTCAGGGACCCGTTCATCTTGTTTCCCCAGCTCATTCTAAGAATAGGTTGGAGAATCATTTTATACACCACTAAGGTTCGGTTCCCTGGTAAAAAACAGACTCCAAATCTATCAAGTGACAGGGAATTTTGCCTGGGTAAATTTTACAGCTGAACTTGCTTTTCAGCTCAAAACACAAATTCAAGCTTCAACATGTAATCATGCAACTCTCTCCTCACCATGAATCATAACGCTCAAAGCCACCCGTCAAGTGTTCACAGCCTTATGAACAGTAAAATCTTTTACTTTTGTTTTATCACTTAACAAAATTTGTGGTATGTTAAACTATTTATAGCCTATACAAAATGAACATACAGTGATGTGAAAAAATTGGGACACGCCGTTGGATATTCAGATCTTTACTGAGAAATGTTTACATATAAATATATGATCTTGTTTTATTCTGGAATTGCATTTAAAAAACAAAACAAAACGTTGTTTTGCTCATTAAACAAAAGATATCATGTTCTAACGGAGGAAAAAGTTAGGAGACCCTACACCCTATTAATCAGTGTTGCCCTCCTTTGGCTGAAATAACTTAAGCAAGTTTACCCCACTTCTCACCCCACAGCATCTCAATGCAGTTCAGATCTGAGCTTTGACTTAATCATTCAAGAACTCTCCATTTCTTAGTGTTCAGTCAGTCCTTGGGTCATTGTCATGTTGCAGGGTCCAGTTACTGCTTCAGCTTAAATTTCTGTACAGATGTACTGACACTTCGACTGACACTTCACAGCTGTTAAAAGGTTCTTTTCCTGAAAAGCTGAATTGGTTTACTACAAAAATTCAATTTTGGACTCATCTGTCCAAATAAGATTATCCCAGAAATCCAGAAGTAGTCCTTGTCTACGCTCTCTCTTGTAAATATCATTCTGGCCTTCACATGTCTCTTAAAAAGCAAAGACGTCCTTCTTGTGTGCCTCTTATTCGACTAAAACTTGTGCTGCCTGTTTCTGACTTTAAAGTCTGCTGTTGGTCCCGCGATTACATTTGAGTGTTTTTGGAGACTTGTTTTAGCTCTCAGGTTTGAACTTGCTTGGACAGCCAGACCTGGGCATGGTAGCAGTTGTTTTGAATGTCCTTCACTAGACTATTTTTCAGACAGTGGAATAGCTGGTTTCAAATTAATTTGATATCTTTTTAAATCCCTTACCAGGCTCATAAGCTGCTACAATCTTCCTTCTGAAGGCCTCAGACAACTCTTTTGATCTCACCATGGTGTTAACTCTCACTTCTACAGTCAGGGACATACCAAACTAAATGTCTGAAGTTTAAATAAGTTTAAGAACATTTAAAGGGAAAGGCTCCTTAAAAATGCTGAGTAACAATGTCCTACTCATGTCCACCTGCTGTGATTCACCTGTGTTTAGGCATCTTAAGTGGAAATAAATTACATTCTACTAGAAATATTTGTAAACTTTCCTTCAGTTTTAATCGTTTAGTTATATTGATTTTAATATGATATGTCAAAGTATGTTAAAAACACACACACACATACTTCATAGACCTTCATAGGATGTCCTAATTTTCTCACATGACTCCAAATAAACTATTTAATGGTCCCATGTATGACTGTTGACTGTGCTTAGTTTGTCCACCAACCCATGTTTGGAACCATAAAATCTTAAAAATTGTATACTGGCCAGCCAGTACACATAAAAACTGTGAAATTATTCAAGCAGAGAAAGTCATAATAGCAATTTTGTCATAAACAGGGCGTCCCAAAATAAGGACTTAGTAGCCAAACCATCAAAACAATAACAGGAACAAGCGAAATTAAATGAGCAGTACATTAAATTATAAAAAAAATTATAAATGCCTGGCAAGCCAATACAAGGAAAGATACACTAGTTGTGTATTGTTGTGTAGCTATGTCTCATTAATAGAAAGGATTAATCCGTCTTAGTGGATGGATATGCTGCAATTTGAAGGCTGCCAACCCCAAATGGTGTTCAGCCATTTCATTAATGCCAAACCACATTGTTATTAAACCCAGCGATACACATACCTCCACAGGACAATCAGCCTCTGGGAACTTGCCAAAGAAGTCAAATGACAAGAGTGCACCATGTGTTATACAGCCTGTTTTCAAAGCAGTGCAATTTTACACCACAGCGTAGCACTCTTACTACACAGTTTGTACATGTTGAGACAGATGACCTCAGTTCATTGACACAACGTTTCTTAATTTTCTTAATAATTTGATTTAGAATGAGGAAAAAAACATGATGGGTGACCCTCAAATAATTAAAAAAATTGACACTATTATTTTGTTAATATATAGTTCTTTTAAAAAATCATGCTAAAGTCCCCCAAGTGTAACACCTATTTTAAAACTACATTAGATGGATCTAGAACTTGTAATCTAGACTGGATCAGATTTCTTTTCAAAAGTACACAATCTCTATATAAGTTTGTATGCCATCTGAATTTCACAAAGCCATAAAGTCAAAGGAAATATATGTACACCAATATCCTAAAACTGTGGGGAGGCAACGATCAAACAAAGGTACTAGACTCTTTGTGAAACTTCACAGGACCTCAATAACTGTGCAATGGAGCAAGTGTGTAACTACTAGCACTCTTCAGTGAGTTGTCCATCCAGCTAATCTCAGTAACTGAGCAATTCTCTTCTTAAGGTCCTTGATCAAACAGGTGACAAGGCTCTTAACAGTACCTCTTACAAAGCTTCAGAAGTCCTTTGCGAGAATAGAGCCATTCGAAAGGACAACTGTTTGAACAGCATGGCATCAATCCCCCCTCTTGTCACCTAGAGAAGCTGGAATTACGCCACTCGGCTCAGAAAACGCTCGGTTGGAGTTTGCCTAACTCTTTTCTTTTATAAAGATTCAATGATCTAAAAGTTGAAAACTGGGCACTTTTGGAAGAACTTCAAAAAATACCTTTGGTAGGCACCAGGCATTGCTATTGCCTGTCACATGGTGGTGGTAACATCTTGCTACTAAGGGAGATTCTTTGTATCAGGAAAAATACATTTATCAGAATTTCAAATCGAGTTAGGGTGCTAAATAATGAAAAAAATATTAAAAAAATGTTCTCGAGTGCATTCATTGTAAGACTGAAGTGGGTATTCAGCTTTTAGTGCAACAGTGAACCAGACAACCAGAGCCAAGTCCACACAAGCATTACTTCAAGAAGATCTTCTGACTGTTACTGAGTGGCCTAGCATTTTAAATGCAGATTAAACTGACACATTTAAATGCAGTGTGTTTCTCTTTCGTTTTTCTTACACTGGTTCCTCCAAAACTAATTTTATGTATGCTCGTGTCAGTCTTTACTGTATGCATCACTTACAGTGAATCTCGGCCCTTACAGCATCTTTCTGCATACCAAATTAGATGCATGTTGATCTGTCAGTACATGTTATGGCTACACGACAAGAAAACACAGACAGACAGCAGTGGCGCTGGGGCACTTTGCATGCATTCAGTCATGTATGATCCTATTACGCTCACTGGGCTCGTGAGGGGAAACGGAGCACTTGAAGGACATCAAGTGAAAATTGCTGTTGCTCCCTGCATTTGACCGATGGTACCTAATTCTCACTAAAATCTACACTTTACCAAGCATGCAAACATACTTCCTGACATGTATGGAAATACATTTTGCTTGAAGACACATTTGCTGAACCGGAGATACTCAGACATGCATGAGAACAGATATGGAGGCTTTAATGTGCCAACTCATATGGATCAGAATACCTCGTAGACCCATAGAAAAGGTTTACACTGAGATTAGTGTAGGGAGAGAAATCTATGCTAAAGCTGTCACCCTCTCTTCTAATCATAAATTAGCCACTGGGTTATGAGTTTGAACTTCAAATGGCCTCATACACTGTCTCTCTCATCTAGAGGAATTTAACATGAGAATGGGTTTATGCAATTTCAAACTGAATAAGAAGAAAATTAGCTATTATTGTTCTATAGATAGAGATATCTCCTTATCAACAAGAGGCAACGTTTGTCTTTAATATTTTTAATGTAGGTTTTTTTTTTGTCTGTGTGTGTGTGTTTAGTGACAGTGTAGTGGGATGCCACCAAAAGATGTTGTTCTGCGATGTCTATTCTCAGCACAAAGTTTTAGGCCTAGTTTCTTCAAAAATTCAGACAGTTCTCTTTGCACTGTCAGTTTAATGAACCTCTGATTTGTTAAGTCTCACCATCATGTACGCTATGAACTAAATCCCACTCTCGATAAAAATTATCACAGAACAAGAATTTAGATTTTAGAAAATCCCCAAATTTGCGAGAGTCTGTATTCAAGCCTTCTCTGAGGATTAAAAAAAAAGGATAATAATCAAGGCTGCACTACTGTTTCAGTTCAAAGTTTGGGAGTTCGAAAGTAGCTGTAAAATTAATATATGAAGCGTAACAAAATCATTATATTTTACAGCCCAACCTTTGCTTCTTGTGGGTTTTCATGGTCTCAAGGCTTGGTTTTGGTAAGTGGATGCAGTTCAGCTGGATTGATATCAGGTGAATCCCGTAGGCAGCCTAAGACATTCAATTTTTCCACATTAAAGAGCTCTACGGCTGCCTTTGATATTTGTTTAAAGCTATTATCCTGAATGTTGATATGGTACCAATAAATTCTGATACTTGTATATCAGCAAACAAAATGCTTGTGTTCACTCTGCATTCATTCCGTTTGCTTCAGACGGAAGATCAGAAGCAGTGTTTAATAGCTCATGTGATTTACATCACGTTTTCAACATTTACACATTTGAATTGTTTTGATTAACCTTAAATTTAGCCTTCATAAATTTAGCCTTAAACTACAAAGAAATAAAAAAATCTCTTTTGTTTTCAAACATTACTTTCAGTAGCACCGGTGGATCTTTGAAAGACCCTGACGAAAAAAAAACATCACTTCTGGTCTTTGCAATCAACGGATGATAGCTCGTGCTGACAACATCATGACGTTTATTCCAACATAGAAAGTGGTAATAAGATTGAAGCATGTGTCTGGATTATAATGTTTTTGTTGTTGTGTGCACTTTTTACCTGATTTTTGCAAAGCCATTAGCGCAAGGAAACCACGGCATGAAAAAATTTGACACTTATTATATGCCAGAGATGTTAATTCAATGTAATGTGAGTCTCTAGTGCAAGATTTGTGGGAACACCATGGGTTACCAGGATCCACCAGCCTATATAGGTCAGACATTTAGTGCTTCAATCATTTGCCAGAACATTAATCCAGCCAAGGGACATAATCCAGCCAGTGGTTGCACTGTCATGCTTTAACTGAGAAGAGTTAGCTAATAGTGAGTTCATCAAAATAGATTTATAAATAAATAAGAATGAAACAGATTTCATCATCTGTGTGAAACCTTGGAATCATTTAGTGGTTACTAAGAAGAATACATAAAAGTAAATACACAAACAAATTATGTTATGAAAAAAGGATCTTGGTTTTCTACCTGGTTTAAATCAGAAGGATACCTCTGTAGCTGAAAAGTGAAGCCAACACAGAACTGCCAAAAAACGGCAGCCCCTTTAGGTGCCACTTAAGGGTGGTTGCAAAAGGGAGTAGAAAACTAATGGATGATGTCACCGTGGCTACGTCCGTATCCTGGCTAAAGTACAACTTGGAGATACTGGGGAATTATACAATTTCCTCTGAAAGCGCCTTGTTATTTTCCTGTTCACAAAATGTTTCAACAAAATGAAAGGCAAAATAAGGGAAGCCTCTACAGAGGCCCCTTTCATTTCCATCTTCTCTTCAACAGATTATAGAGGCTATGGGAGTATGGCTTGGGAAAAACTTTGGCACAGGCTGTTCCTGAGGAGGTAATTGATACCAATACTAAAACCTCTAATCCAGTTGATTGGACTGAACATCTGTTGAGGGTGCATATAAGTATGTTCGTGTATGTGTGTTTGAGAGAACTGGGCACTGCTGAGGCAGAAATGAGAGAGCGATGGAAAGAACCTTTCATTTTCTATTAAAGTGGTGTGGATGACACAAAAAGAGGAGAGATACAGACAGGAACAGCAGCGAGAGAGGACTGATGAAGATTAATAACTAAGGGATGCAGGGAAAAGTAAACCCTTAAATCAGTTTATCTACTTTATTTGCAGAAAATGATTTACTTGCCTTATTGGGCTGACATTAATCTTGATTTTATGGAATTTAAGGTATATATCATTGCACTGGAAGTTATATGAGGATACTGTATGTTAATGAGGAAAATAATGGACAGTCTCCCATATATCTGCTTAAGTGTCTCTATTCTTGGGGCTGTGATGACTTGCCAGAATGTTTATGCTCCTAGTTAGGATGAGGAGACATGGAGGATTAACAGAAAGGGGACGAGATGTCAGTGGAAAGGACAAAACAGCAAAAGCAAGGAGAAGTATATAGTGTCATAGAAAGAAGAAGGGAAATATGAAGAGGAAATTAAAGCACGGGGAACAAACTTGAACTCTTTTATTCATGCTGGGTAAGAGAGAAACACAAAAAGAAATGGATTTGCAAAAACAAGCTACTTGGAGACCCTTTTACACTGGATGAATGTATAGTTTATACCTGGACAGTTTTATAATGACATTGATCACAGTTATTTATTTTCTTTATATTTCCCTGAGCTTTTGTTGCTGGTGTTCTGGTTTTTATTGTGACCTAAGTAACATTTTACAGCAAGTTAATAAAAACCTGCTTAGTTTGGGAAGATCAAGTAAGGATAGAATCAGAAACAGCCTTCTAGTCAATGAATCGTCCATTAATACTTTCTTAACTAATAATCCTTTTTGGCCTTTATGGTAGATGATGATTATTTAATGGCGTCACTTTTTTTCTTGACTTTTGTAGTGAACTTCTAATTTGGATCATGTAACAGCTCGTATTTCTCTCCCTGATGGACTGAATAATGCTGTTTTCTCAGAACTCTATAATTAGATGTTATCTCATCTAATAGAAAGAGTGACTTTAGCTATTAGTTAAAAACCCATCTGGTAATGAATCATAATGATTCTTTAAGGAAGTTTGAATGCAACCATTAGGATGAGTGCACTATTTAGAACCCCTGAAACCTTGGTGTATGGGTGGATATGCACCAAATGAATGAGTGGATAAGGAGAAGATTTAGGGGGATATGAGACTTACAATGACTTTAACCTTTCTGAGCCTTTTACTCATCACTTTTTATGATAAGCATTTTGTGAATCAAAGGTATTTGGGATTTTAGATAAGGCAAATCGAGATTTCACCAAAGCTGATAAGTAACTGTACATTGAGACATTAAGCTTAAAACAGGGGAAGTATTGTAACCTGATGAAACATTTGGTAATTTTTTGGGAACCACAGTCAGTCACAAAGATTCAAACATGAGACTAATACGCTGTATAACTTTGTTTGGTGGGGTTTTTATATGCATTAGGTTAGCAGGAGGATGAAGCCTCGGCTTTGTCTTCATCAGTAATGTTTAAAGATTAACAATAAACAATTTATTATTACGGTATGTTAAGTTAAGCTAACTCTGTTCCTACATAGGCTGGTATTGATGGTAGTTTTAGTGCAGTTTACAGTTGTTTGCATACTAATTGCACCACTAAGCTAAATAAAAAACATGATCAGATGCTGTAAATATGCAATTATGAATAAAAGCACAAAACTGGCAAAAAAAATCCCATGAAACTAAAGAACAACAAAAGCGATCTGTCGAATAAGAATTTACTGTGTACTCTAATTCATGCTCTGAGCCAACAGACTCCACTGTTGTCGAAACACAATTAAAAACACATCGCTGAGTCATACTGTTGCAATGGATGACATGTCTCTTTGTTTTCATGAACATACCATAGGGAGGCAATTTAATGCATATGAATCACTTCTAGAAAACACATCCCACCACCATAAATGCTTTTAAAAGCATAAAATGTGAAATAATAACACTGAAAGTCTCCAATTTAAGCAAGATTTCTGACTCTTGGAAGAAGAAAAGGAAAAAAGAAAACAAACTATGCTAAATATCTGAGTTTTGTTCAGTGGCTTAAGTTGGCCTGTTGGCGTAAAGTACTAGAGTTATGTAGTAATTTTTTAGAGAATGCGAAATGCAGTACATGCAATTCAGGTTCAATCATTCATACAGGCTGCTTGTTCTACTAGTTCTTTATTGTGGCGTGGGAGTAATCCCTACTGAAAACAATTTTAAAAAAGAGGGATACAGACTAAGTTTGGAGGGAGGAAGTGGAACAGCACCAAGTACAACCCTGAATTTTTACACCATGAAACTAGTCTGTGAGCCTTATATAGGACTGCTTTCTTTTACTTGGCCTTTTTAGTTAGGAATATATTATTATTCAAATTATTATTAAATAAAGTAAAAACCATTTAAAAGTGGATACCTCCAACATTCACCCTTTTACCATTAAAAATGTTCAAACATAAAAATCAAGGCTGTGTTAGGCTTCTTTCAGAAACCTCTATAGACACAATTTAGTGCAGTAAAAGAAAGTTTTTTATTTATTTGCTCAGGTTTGAAATACACCTTTTGCATTCTTTTCATTCAATCATATGTTGAGCCTACACAGCAGTGCATCAGGAAGTGTTGTTCCACTGATGCACATTTCAGTTTGATACCTGCCTTACCTCCCACACTGGCATATATGGCTAAATCATGCAGAAGCACATTCCACAGATCAATCAATTATTTTGTACACAGACCCGTTCATCCCTCTGCTGAACATCACTGATGGTGCAATATCAAAACAAACTGCTGAACATCCAATATCAAAACAAGTACAAGAAAGGAAGAAAATAAAATCCCAATATTCTGACCCCATCTTTGATATCACACCAAACTTTCATGCACTGCACAGTTGTACAACTTCATAGGAACTTTTAGAACACTTGACCAAGTCAAGAGATGGTTTAAAAATAGCTTTTCATGTTTCAGTCTCTACTTTTAAGTGATGTTGAGGCCATTAAAGCCACATATCGATAAATAATCTCTTCCGTAAACAGACTGCTGTGTCAACAAAAGATTAGCTTCAGTTTTCTGTAAATGCAGAACTAAATAAAAATGCTCGACCTACAGAAAAAGCTGATGATCTTCCTCAATAATTGTAACTGGAGCAAAAAGCTCATCTTCTTATAAATCAGCCCTGCTGAGTCAGCTACTACAACAGTGTACTTTATTGCCTGTTTACACAGAATTTAGTTTACTCCTGATACGCAGATATGGAGATAAAAATATTTAAAGCATTAAAAACAGTATGTAGGAGGAAAGTTAAAAATAAGGCTAATGCAATAGCGGTTTCTAGTTACGGTCAGTGGTTGTAAAGAAGCCTGCGGAGTGGAAGACATGTAGGGCGAAGGTGAGAAAACAAACAAACTAAACCATTACTGGGCCCAAGAGTTTGAAGCAATGCAGAGTAGGACGTTTGGCATTCAACCAGCATACACAAATAGAGAACCAGTACGTCTTCATTTTTTTATTTGTTTATGATGTGGTAGACATGTTTTGTTTTTTTTTACTCTGCTTTACTTATGAAGAGGCTGATATTGCAGCAGGTATTTGATTCATCTAAGCCTCATCCAGGTTTGCAATCACCTAATAATTAAATCTTAACCCTCCAGTTAAATTGACCGGTCTGTTTTAACAGCTCTTAGATTAGCATGACAAACATTTTTCACCACCAAATTCAGTTCAGTGGATCGTTGAGTTTTATTAAGAAATTAGTTATCAGGCAAATACTGGGTAGGAGGTAATAACTAAAACACATGCAAGGGATTAGAAGGTAAAAATATGACAATACGAAATCTTTTATTGTCCCCAGTAGGGACAATCCCATTTTAAACCCATTCTGAATTCTGGGAGGTGTAGTTATCCACAGTGCACTGGCTGAGAACCAAGCTCCATGGATAAGCCAGTGCCTGAAACTATCAAAATGCTAATGCTAATGAAAACTGGTGTAGACAGCACAGAGAAAGCTCCACAGATTCAAACCTATGACCTTGAGTTTTGACCTAAGTGTTTACCATCAAGCCAGAAAAACTATACAACGGAGCAAGCATCTTGTAGTTTACTTGCAGTGTTATTAAGTGTTTTGGTAAACTATAACTTTACTAAATGATTACAGATGACCTGTCTAAAATGTGCATAGAGAATGAGTGAGAATATTTTTTTAATGTCCATCTTATCCAGTTCAGGATCATGGAGCTTCAACTGGATAAACTATAGGAAGAGAGGCAGGTAACACCCTGGACAGGTCGCCAGTCTATCACAGGGCTAACACAGAGACACAGACACAATTCACAACACTAAATAACCTAAACCTACTAGCTGCCCGTCTTTAGTCTGTGGAAAAAAAGCTGACACCCATAGAAAGGAATCACAGACATGGGGAGAAAACACAAACGCAACACAGTAACACTCAGCCAGGTGGTGAGTTTGAACCCAGGGCCTTCTTGCTGTGAATCACTCTTCCACTGTCTTACTTTTTTTTTTTTTTAACTGACAGACAAGTTTATTTGCAGCAGTTTTCCTGTTTTTAGTGGTTCTGGGTAGGATCCATTTGTACTGTACAGTAAAGTTAGTGTCGAAGACTCTAGAGACCATAGAAGAAATATATGTGAATTTGTTCAATATTAAAATGTAGTATGGTAAGGGTTTATTGACAAATCACGTCATTTTGCCAACTTGTTCCTTCTCCTCACTCTTACTGTCTCCCAAGTCTACCCTACAGACTTCATTCGTGTCCTCTCACAACCAGTAACTCCCATCTTCAAAGCTGCCAATAAAATTACTTCATGTAAGATGTGTCAGGTGGAGATTTGAACAGACACATGCACACTGGTGTGTGTTAGCGTGCTTTAGCTTGCATGACTGTTGCCTTGTATCATCACCACTTGAGGCACCAAGGGGAGTTTTGGCCTGACAGCTGTGCAGGGGAGAGCTGGATGCAGATGTAATATCCTTCTATCATTCCCCATCAGCTTTAGACTTCCAAAAAGGTTGGAGGCACTGACAGGTATCTACTGCCACTTAACAAGACTTCACTTACTGTGTTTTACAACCCACACGTACAGGATGAGGAATACCATTTGAAAAGGACCAAATGCCACAGTAAATTGCTGTAATAAAATGGTATTTCTCCTGCTGGACCAGTGATAAATCAAACCTCGATGTGCTCCTGGAGAACTGGTGTAATGAAACTGGAGCAAACTTCAAAGAATCTGGTCAAATATGCATTTAATGACATGTTTACTGATGTATATGTATTACAGTATGTATCTTATTTGCTTGCCTGACAAAAGACTGGTAAAACTTAATGACACTGTGATAATAAAAGCTCTTTGCAAGCAGTGGCTCACACAGAATAATTGTGAAATGCTGCAGCTGAAATCTGATAACTAGTAAACTACTACCGTATTTTTCAGGCTATAAGGCGCACTTAAAATCCTTCTCAAAAATCGACAGTTTGAATTCTGGTTGTGCTTACTGACCTCGAACCGATTTTATTTGGTACACAGCGCTGAAAAATCTGTCAAAAAATGTTTTAGTATGCTGGATTGTCGGAGAATTACGGCTACCATAGTCAGGAGCTTCGCAGAGTAATTTGGGTCCAAACTTCGCTTCAGGGTCCAAAGTCAAACTAACACTGCGGCATCACTGAAAGTTAAAAACTGTCTAAATTTTTTCATCTTTAATAAAATTATCAGCGTTTCTGCTTTACCAGGTGTAAATGAAAACAGAATTTATTCAATTTAACGGAGTTAGAAGTTAGCAGGAAGTTAGCTCGCTAGTTTCCATCTAAACATGATATACCATGTTCTGACTGAGAGATTTCTGAAAAAATTAAAACATACAGCTCTGCTATCACTTCCAACATAAATGAAGACAGAAAACTAAACAGCAGTGACGTTAGGGTGACCAACTGTCCTCTTTTCCCCGGACATGTCCACTTGTCATGTTCCATCCGGGGGGATTTTTAAGATTGATAAAAATGTCCAGGCTTTATGAGCCTACAGGGGACCCATATACATTATGTCATACCCTAACTGCTGCCTGCTTTGCGAGTGGTTATTTTGCGCTCACAGATGGGCCAGACAGTGCGCAGCTACGCGCCTGGTGATGTTTAAAAGATGCCGAAGCGCAAGTGCACCTTTTCAGATGAACTGCAAAAAGAAATTTCCCGCATACCGTCCCGGTCGGCATAAATGAGAGGCGGAGT
>VUQR01036215.1:5345-23590 GCA_015108515.1 Hemichromis elongatus
TTTTTTTTTATTTAAAAAAAAAAAAAAAAAAAAAAAAAAAAAAAAAAATCATTATGGAGACATTTGTGGTGGTTTTAATAAAAAGGCAGAATGAATGGACTAATGGAATAATCTATGCTACAAACTAAACCCCTCAAATGAGAGTCCATGACATTTGAAGCCATTAGTGTGGAGATTGTGGTCAGTGGCATGAATTTACATGTACGGGCATTAAAGAAAGTATGTGCTAGAAGTGGAGAGTGAGGAGGAGGAGATACAAGAGTAGCTTGATCTGCCATTGAGATCTTCTGAATGGGAGATCACAGGTGCATTATTGATGAGTCTCAGTTTGAGTTTCAGCTCCAGAGGAAATGATAAGATGTAATGCAATGGTCTACTGTGATCATGGAAGGCTTTGTCCTGCAGACTCCATTGCAGGCTGCTAAGTTTCCAACCTGCTGCCACGGCATATCTCGTTTTGCTCGGCCCAACCTTAGCTTTATTTTTAGAGTTTTTATCATGCACATGCGCAGCCCAAAGTGCTCCATGAAAAAAACAAAAAACATTCATAAATATAATTTTGCAAAACATACCTCTTTTAAATGACTTTTAAAGTACTCGCTTAGGTCACTATGTCTTTTCCACCATTGGCTGTGTGGATCTTTCACAAAAAGAAACTCAGACAAGAGTTATCTCTTCAATTAATTTGAGATACAGTAAACTAAAAGTTAACTTAAAGGATTACATTTGCTATTTAGTCTACTAATCATCTCGTCCAGGAGTTAATAAAAAGTTTCTAAGTAACTTACATCCAATACATTGGCTAACATTTTTAGAATAAAATAGTCAGAACTACATGTTTTTTGGAGACAGTGAACTAGTGTTAACTTTGACATCAAATTTTGATTTAGTTTTATAAGATTTTCATAAGATTGAGCTAGACTAAATCTTAAAGGTGATTCAGTTGACTAAAATAAAAAGTGTAAAAGTTTGATTTTATTGATGAGAATTGCTCCTCATGGTTTACTCAACACATTTAAAACTGCATTGAACACCATCGTTATCATATTTTTTCTAAAGGGTTTGGGACTTCTTCACTATTTTTGACAAGGTATGTGAGACCATAGAGTTTATTTGATATTAAGATCCTGTTTAGGTTTCATTGAGTATATCTAGATATCCAGATTGTCTGTAAAAATGACCAGAGTAACACATAAGGACTTATTTAAAATAATCTTGGATGCGAACAAAAACACTATGACAATATTTTAGCCTGTACCTGATTTTTTGAAAATATGAAGGGCGTCTATGTAACAAAGTTTTTTTTTTTAATGGTAACACATGGATAGCACTATCACCTCGCACCAAGTATGTCCTGAGTTCATATCCACTGGCTGCCCGGGGTCTTTCTGTATGGTGTTTGCATGTTTTTCCTATGCATGCATAGGTTTTCACCGGGTATTTCAGCTTCCTCCCACAATCCAAAGACAGGTATTCAGGTCACTTGCAGATTGCCACAGTTTTCATAGTAAATGCTGATTTTTCTGCAAACACTCACCAACTACTCTGGTTTTTCCACTTAAAAGTTTTCCATCTTTTGTGAAAGAGTACATCTGCTAACAACCAAGACAATCACATGGAGATTACTGGTGTGACACCCAGTTTCACCTAGCCACTGTCAGCAATCTCCTGGAATACTAATAATAACACCAACTGGTCAGGGAAAATGCACGTTTTTTCCTTCACAACCTGTGCCTGCCAAACGGTTGCCAGCTAGTCTCTAGTTGATTGGAGAAACCTGAAGTTGGCTGAAACTGAAGAAGTAAATGGTAAATGGCCTGTATTTATATAGCGCTTTACTAGTCCCTAAGGACCCCAAAGTAGATGAGTGACGAAATGTTTCTCCCAATGAAAACGTTACGTCTAGATAAACAGAATTAACTTTTGGGGATTTACTTACCTGGATTGTTGAGCATGCATCAAGACAGCCAATCTCTAGCTCTGTGAGACTAAACCCTAAAATAGTGAATATGAGGGCGAATAGTTGTCTGTTTCTATGTTTTAGCCTTTTGATAGACCTACAACCTGTCCAGGGTTTACCTCAGCTTTCCCCCTTTGAGAGCTGAGACTGTGTTCAACCTCCCATTGACCTTGAATAGTAAACGTGTGAGAAAATAGATGGATGGATTGTAATAAAATGGAAAATGAACACTGGTTTTGAGCAGAGCTTAGGTTTTTCTTATACTTTAGTGCACCATTGATTTCCTTTGAAATTGTCCTTACAATAATGCAAGATTATATTTTTTTTAAACTTCACTTTAACTTGTTTCACTGCTTTAGTTTTATTAGGTTATTCTTCAAATTTAAAGGCATTCTTGAAGCTAAAGTGGTACTAATTGGACTAACTAACTATAGACTGTATATGCAATGAAAATTAGAAAAAAAAAATGACAAAGACAAAAACAACGGAACGAAATCTGACCTCTTAGCTAACTTGATTATTTTTGCAGTGCTTACAGTGTTTTCTGTGCCTGCACATATAATCAATACCACTAGGCAATTTTAAGCGTGATCAGTTTGGATGGATTATTGCTTGGCAGGAAGGCTTTAACATTGATCCTTTCATCATGTCAATCACCAGTGGAGACAACTCTGAAATCTTCAACTTCCATACATCAGCAGGAACTGTTCACGATCGGGATGCATCAAAAACACTCTGAGTCATGACGGTTTTACAGGATCTGCCAAAGCTGGGATTTTTATTGCCTATAATGCAATGTATTTTAGAAACTTGTGCAATTTCAGTACTCTGCATCAATTTGTTTTCTGTATAGGTCCACTATCACTTTTTTATTGGACAGTTTCCAGCAAAGGTGTGAAAAGACTGACTATACAGCAATGTACTACCAAGAGGAAATACAGTTAAATTGGAAATGGTCGAGCAACCTGTAAAGAGAATATTCTGTAATTCGGTGAATTCACAAATGTGTTTAATGTATCCTTAAAGACTTAAAAACTACCAGCTGTATACGTAAACCTCATGTCCCCCTTTTGGTAGTGACAGTAATTACACGAAGGATGTTGACTGGTACTTAGTGAAGCCTTGCAATGAAACCAAGTGCTATCATTTCAGTTTTGTAATTCAGATTTAGTTATTTTTATCTTTCTTCTCAATATAGGATTTTTTTTGTGACCCTTATACTTTTTTTGGATACATCATAGTCATTGTTATTGTTGTTGCTGCCTTAGGTCTAGTCCACATGTAGCCGGGGTTTTTCAAAAACGAATATCCGCCCCTGAAAAAAACTTGCGTCCACACCACCGCTTTTTTAAAAAAAACTCCGTCCACACGTAACTGCAAAAGGGCATTGTTAAGCACATTCATTGACATGTCAGACGTGTAGGCGGCAGTAGTTCCCCGTATCCTATCCAGTCAGGTTAACTTTTAGCCTTCCTGCTTACATTCAACAAATCATGAAACATGTAAAAACAATCAAGCAAAAAATGCTTGGACAATTGATAACGCGAGTGCAGCTCTGAAAGCATCCATGCTGTAGTGCAAACACAGGTCGCAAACCTGATGTCAGCATCTGTGTCGCAGAAAGTGACGTCGCAGATCCTAAAACTCCGGTTATGTCTGTCCACACGCAAACGCTGAAAATGGAGAAAACGCAGATCTTCACTTTGGCCGGAGTTTTTAAAAAGATCCGTTTTTGTGCCGCAAAACTGTGTTTCCGTGTGGATGACAGGCCGAACCGTAGAAAAATATCTTCATTTTGGGAGATCCCCGGCTACGTGTGGACAGGGCCTTAGTGTGAGCTGATGCAGCTTTCGGTTAGCTTTAGCCAACCAATTGCACCCGGTTGACCTAGAACACATATTTCCAGGTGGGCCAGCCTTGAAAGTTTGAACAGACATCAGATTTATAACAGAGATTACCCGACGTTGATAGTTGTACAGGCTTGAATGTGATGAACATTTTCTTTTCTTATTTTTTAAAAATAAACAAATAAATGCCCTTTGTGCCAGCTTTGAGCAATTTTTTGTTGTTGTTTGATTTCAGTTGGAATCAAACAAGTGCCCTCCCTGCCGTATTTGTTAAGTCCACCTGCTGGAGCCAGTTCCTTCATTCATTCCTGCTGCAACGGGGAATGAAATCCCATCGAATGAACAGCAGATAGCAGAGACTGGCTCAAATCAGTGTTGGGAAACTGGGACTGGCTGGTGAAACACAGAGTGAGTTGTAATATCCTAATTTTCTCCCAGCTGGAGCAGGCTTGAAAGGTGTAACTGATAGTGTCCGCATGCATATTTTACACAACAGCTCAGGTGTAGTGTTTCAGCACTTGCAAAGAACTGAACAGATTTGATAAATTTAGACTATAAGACATAAGAAAATAAACATATATAGCCTAAGCTAGCTACTATTTCTGATTCCTAATTTATGGAAACGGTATGATTGTATTATACTGTATTTATCAGTTATTCTTTTAAACCACTGTATCTCCACTTTTGCCATTCATAGCATTGCCATCATTCACAGCACAGTATGTCCTGCAGTTACCACAGAAAGTCATATAAAAGCCCTTATTTCCACAAATTTACTTTTGCCTTTTTCCTTACTTTCTGTTTGACTCCCTTTAATATCGTTAGTGTACTTTTTTTGCAGGTAAAACGCTGAAATACTCTTGCAAGTGGGATTGTCAGCTGTATATATACTGCATAACAGGCAATGCATATATTGTATACGTATATAAACATAGGATGTCAACTCTATATACACGGTACATCAAAATGTTCTGTTTTAAAAAGCAATAATTCATATGTCAAACATTATATCAGAGTTTGTGTGGCTCATTTGGCTTCACAGAAGAATGAGAGATTAGGTCAGAGGAGTGGATCACGATGCACATACTAACAGCACTACTGTGGCAGGGTGTGGTTTGTGGCTCAGCTGCAGGCGAGGTGAGAAGCAGTGGGTTCAGGGTGTGGTGTCAGGAGAGGCTGACCTACTCAGCTGTTCTCCATCACCTGGTCACGCCTTCCCTATTTATGTAGGACCTGGGACCTGATGGGAGAGCACTGTTCTGAAAGCTGCACAAGAAAAGAAAATATTGTAAAGGAAAGCATCCACATGTGTACAGCGCTCTGTGTCTTGGGTCCTTCATGCCACAACTACAATTACTGGCAACTCTATAGGCCCATACACCAATAACACAGTTAAACCATCCGATTAAAGCCGAAATAAGTCAATATTTATCATCGCATAACTCAATTGCAAAACTCCATTTTCTGATAATGGCCTCTGATAATGAGGAAGCTCTTCTTTGTCATGTGACTGAAATGGAGCCGAATCATTGGATTGTTACAGTAAGTCATGACAGTTTATTGGCATGGAATTCCATAATGGCACAAATCAATAGGAACCCTGGAGGCTTTCCCCTCAGCCGGATTTGACACATTTGAATAAGCGACGCTGAGGGGGAGCACGCTTGTATTGAGAGGATTCAATCGCTCAGCAAACAGTGTCATGTTAACCAGAGTGATCTTCATCTTCCAAGGAATAATCCCCAGATGAAGCAAACTGCGGCAGCAGGTACAAAATCAACAAAAAACAGACAACAACAAAAAAACAAAAAACAGAAACCATCAAAACTTTCCTGCTGGAGGACAAAGCTGGTCATCAAAAGCCATGAAAATCGTTTGAACAAATAATGCCTATGCGTTCTGAGAATAAAAGATACAATCAGGCTCGTGCCCTTCTCACCCCTCCTCCTCCTTTGAGATCTCTGTGTTGGGAATAATATAAGGCTTGAGGGAGCGGGTTGTGAGATAAAAGGCCACATCACAATGATGATCTCTATCGATCGGCAACCTTGGGCACACAGAGGAGGTCCGGCATTTGTCACGTCGAAGCTGAACCCAATAGCTGATCCACACCGCACTCTGATGAATTGGCCCTGTTCACCAAGTTTGTTTAATTGATGACGTGTTCTCTTTCAGGTGCACCGCCACTATGTTCCACGCACTCATTGATTTTCCAAAAACACCCCCACCGTTCCTCGTACTTCTTTTCCTTGTTTTCTGTAAGCACCTTACTGCACACTATAATCGCACCTTGGCTAGGGCTCAGTAGCATTATAAGGGATATCCTTTAGCCTGCATTTCACCGGTAACGTAGTTTTTAAGAAATGTATATGTAAAAGTGAAGGCGAGTTTCTCCACTCTGGAGCCGTTTTGCAAAATTACATCCACACAAAGATCCACATAAACCGTTTTTGTTTTTTTTTTTGTTTACACTCTTGACCGTGAATATCACCTATTAGTGCAAAAAATTCCCATTAGAAGTCCTTTTTTTAAAGTGAAATTAATCGTGATGTTTTTGACTTTTCTGAAACTTTCTGTTGCACTCTGCGGTAGGTGGTGCTAAATGGAGGGTATAATAACCACTGACTACAGTCAGTAGAGTGCATTAAAAATAATTCTGATGTTAATTTAGGACTACAAGCATCTATGTTGGTGAAGTAGCCAATCCTTCATTGCACCAAAAAGTTAATGTTACAAATGCCCACCAGGCTAAAGTGCACCACGCTTCATCAGCTCTTAACAATCCATACAGGAAAGAATTTGAGGTAACCACACAGTCCTATTCCAGGGGATCTGGGCTGCGTAACTTTGTCATCTTGAGAGCCTGCATGAAAACTAACACTTGCTGGAGCAGCCAAGCAACCAGTCAAGCGCTAGGTAGGCAGCTTTTGGCCATCAATGGGAAATTCCAGCCTAATGGGGGTTTCTGAGTTTCCAGTGTGTCCCTCTGCCATCCACAGAAAACACTGATTACCTGAGGTGTGCTATCACACACACACACACGTTGGGTTTTCATAACTTGTGGGGACATCTCATTGACGTAATGTTTTCCCTAGCCCTTTACCCTAACCCTAACCATCAAAAATAAATGCCTAACCCTGACCCTTACCCTTAACCTAACCATAACCTAATTGTAACCCTGACACTAAAACCACATTTTGAGTCTCAAAAATGCCTTCAGACTCGTGGGGACCGGGATTTTGGTCCCCACAAGGGCTGTCGGTCCCCACAAGAATAGTAAACTTCCAATTTTTGGTCCCCACAAAGATGTTAATACCCGTCCACACACACAAACACAGCTTTCACACTCTCTTAACTTTGGAGTTTTTACTTCAGGTGGATGCACATGCTTTAGACGAGCAGAAACAGGAGGAGAGGTGTGGGCGTGAATTTGACACTGAAATGAGCACAAAGCTAAATTTGTGGCATCATTACGGGAGCTGGAATTTAAGCAAATATAAAGGATAGGAGATGAAGTGACTCAGCAGGCCACCGACCGACTCTCGAGCAGAGATATGGAAGTAAAAAAAAGCAACAAAAAACACAAAAGACACAGCATCAACAAAAGCAGAGAAATTGTGCAAAAAGGCACACTTTTGGATTTAAAGCACCTATCTCAGATCCCAGAGCCTTGAGAATGGGATTGGATTACTGTCGGCTAGATTTACTCCCGTGGCTCTTCGCCACTACATCATCGTAGGGCCCCCTGCCTCTGGATCAATGGGGATATTTACTGCGCCTGTTTCAGGGAGACTTTCACAGTAGGCAGGGCATT
Organism: Hemichromis elongatus; assembly: GCA_015108515.1. Lineage (NCBI taxonomy): Eukaryota > Metazoa > Chordata > Actinopteri > Cichliformes > Cichlidae > Hemichromis > Hemichromis elongatus. The sequence continues at coordinate 12,967 of VUQR01036215.1, forward strand.
AAACAAACAGCCGACAGCCCCGTCCCAATGATGGCCTGTCTGTTCACACTGTGCCATGCCCAAATGTCACACATTTTCACTTCAAACAGGTAGCACACAAACATGAGTCAAGTGTAGATGAAACAAAAGGGGCCAAGCAATTTGCTCTGTGTGCTGAACAAAGAGGCGAAAGTGCCACATTTCACGAAAAGAAAACAAACTAAAGAAATAGAAAGGCAAGTCGTGTTTACTTAGATAATTAGCCTTGTAACCCACTCTAAAATTATACTTGTTAAAAATCTCTTAAATGGACACACCTCAAATAATGCCTTGTCTGCATTCCCCTGGTTTCTCATAAATGTTCTCTTTTTAACAGTAAAATAAAATTGCACTTCACATGTTGAGCATTCCATTGTATTGTATTGCTTAATGGAAAAAAAAGGACAGAACTGCAACAAAATATCTAATTCTCAGGGGGGAGCAAAAGGCAATCCTACAGTGTGGTAATTTATAAGCTCATATAATCCTCTAACTGCCCTCCTTTACAGCGCATCACTGTGAGCAGCAGCAGCCTGTTGAGCTATGCACTTGAGAAGAATCCCCGTTCAGGGCCTGAAACAAGCATCTTTACATGCATCTATTCTGGTTCTTCGCAAAACGCCAGCGCATGATTGCAGGCACGAGCGGAATGTCATTCGTCTTCATTCAAATATGGGCAAAATGAGCGCGTTCACAGAGGGAAACAGTCAGTATGAAATTTCTTCATTACTCCACAATTCCACTGACTAAGCCTGTGCGATCAGCTGACGGTGAAATGTCAAACAATGGGCTCGCAAACGGCAGCACGCATTACCGAAACAGAGCGAGAGAGCCCCCGAGGGCAGCCTCGGCTCACGTCCGTCAACGTGAAAAGTAATATGCGTGTAAAAGACAAGGAGGAAAAAATAACAGAAAAATAAACACTTATGGCTCAGCGGTGAAAGCTCACCAGATGAGTCGTTGCTTAGCCGCAGTGGATAATGTGTTGGCTCCCTTACTGATTTTGCTAAAGGACTAAAATGATAAGTTTCTCCGAATATGTATTAATAAATATGAACTGTTTTGAGTTTCCAGGCATAATAACTATATCTATGAGATCTATGGTTGTAACTTGAATGCATCTGCTGCTCATTTGGTAGAAACTTCTCATGTAGCCTCTCAGTCTAAATGAATGTGTCCACACAGGAAAAAAATGTCGTCATGTCTTTAGATTTGCTGATTTTGAGTGACTTTATTTGTTTTTTGTTTTGTTTTTTTTCCCTTCGAGAATGATTTATTGTCCTGCTCTCCAGACCGATATGAGAGTGCCTTTAAAGCTACGGTTATCTTTCTTTATATAGGGAGGAATTCAAGATCAAGGTTATAGTCACATCTGCCAGCCAAGTTGCCACAGATAAGCATTAAGAAAAAAGTCTTTTGTTCCAAGTGATTAAAGTTAGCCTTAACTTTCATCTTGCACCTGATGCGCCTTCATGTTGTTCACAGCAGGAATATTTTCCTTTTTTTCCCCCATCTCTAAGAATATTTGGTGCAATTTAGTCTTGTCTTTTTTTATGTTGGAGAAAGTGAGAACATAGGTTTTTATGTGGGAGTGTGAAGCTGTGTGAGTGTGTGTGTGTGTGTGTGTTCACACACATGTGGACCATGTGTCACATGTCCTGCAGCAAGGAGCCTGCCATCGTTTTACGGCTCTCTCGCACACACACACACACACACACACACACAAAACACATACACACAATAAGATTGCTGATTCCCAGACGCAGCACTGTCTCCAGGTAGACTGCAGCAGGACGAGAAGAGGTTTTTAGGTATTTTAGATACATTGTTTTACACATTAACACTTGATTCTTTCATTTATATTACACAACACTTACGGTTATCTCTATAATGTTATGGTTCATCATGGGTTTTGCATGTGGTTATAGTTAAAGTCAGATACTTGACCTGTAGTGGCAAGTTATTTGTAGTATTCTGGTATAACAATTCAAACTGAGATGATCTAAAATATACAAATACAAGGACATTTACGTTTAACTGTGCGTGTGCGTGTGTGTGTCTTTACATTCAAAAGACAAAAGACAAACAAGGATTGCACCTTCTTTGCATTAGAGACAACTATGCACATGAGATAATTTTAAAATTGTGTATATTATTACAAATTGCTGAATTTTTTCCCGTATTGCTTGATAAATATTTATCGGTGTGCCTGTTTCAACTGCACGTGCAGAATAGTGGATCTCCATCAGCCTCATGTGTGTGTTTAAAGTGGACAGAAGAGCACGCACGTCCACACACACATAAGTAATATGTGCAGAAAATTCAGTAAAATTTTTTCTTGTAAATTGAAAAGCTCATTGCTAAGTAAAAACATAAACAAAATATTAATGAATGAATGTTTTTCTTGAAGAGCCTCTTTGAAGAAAATGCTTCCCAGACCATTATATAGCATCTGGAAATGATTCTTTGGTTGTTGTTTTTTTCCACCCATTTTTTTATGACCCAAAAGAGGAAACATTTCTTTGCTGAAAATCATTTTGGGCTCATCCAAAAAGCACCAGTTTGTTCTGGCAGATAAGATAATAATAAGTCATTTCTTACTAATATATCTGCTATATGTGTGGTGGAATTTCAAAAGCAAAGTTGTTGTTTTTGCAGACGTTTAAATAGGAACGGATTTAAAAGCTGTATTTAAATTTTCCACACTCACGTGGTGGATCACACTACAAGACTTAATTTCAAAGGCAATAATTAAGATGACTAACAAATAAATAAAAAGAGAAGGAAAAACGTATTAAAGGTAAGGAGACCACTGCAACACACACCTGTTTTCTTTTTATTTTATTTAAGAAGGTTGATTGAGTGATGAGTTTGTACTCTGACGAGTAGCACAGATGCAATAACAGAGAACCGACTCTGCCAATTGTAGGAGTGGTATGCTGAAAACAATGAAAACAGCACGTGATAGATAGCTCAGTCAAAAGGTTAACGGTAACTCACAGACAAAACGTCTTGTTTTTAAAAAGTGCATTCACAAACATGACAAATACTCTCAACTCATGATGTCTATTTTTTTTAAGTGATACAAAATATGCATACCTGTTTTAGATTTGTCTGTATTTCTATACATAGATATTTATTCAAAAGGATCACTTTTTTTTTCTTTTTACAAAGGTTAAAAGCAGGGTTGTGGTCATAGCAGCTTCGGATATCTCTAGCTTCTTCACCGTGTAATGAGATAATCATAGTCTCAACCGATATCCAAATAAAACCTACTGTTTTTCTCTGTTGTTCAACTCAAAGGACATATTGTCTTCATTGAAAGAGATTTTCATGAGTGAAGCCTGCAGTTTAGAAAAAAAGATCAATAAAATGCTTGGGCCATTAAATATATTTTTGTATACCCGCTTTTTTTTGTCAATATCATAAATACTAAAGACACACGACAATAATATAAGACAATGCTGGGAGACTAAATGTAAAGATTAAAATAGTTCAAACATTATTTTTTTTTCAAGTTTTCTAGATCATGAAAAAAAAAATCAGGCGAACACAGAACGCTATACTTCAGTCTTTTCTTCAGTCTATCCATGGCCCTTTATATTTAAAATAGCAACCGTAAACGAGGTTGGTAGACAACGTTCAGACTGACTTTGAGCAAAATCTCTGTTCTTTTTGTGTTTTAGTCCTGTCCAGATAAGATGCTTGCCAATCATAACTGAGGCAGGATCCTGGTTTTCAAAGGAATTCATAAAAGCAGTCAAACATACTGATAAAAACCAATAAGTACCATGCAAATCTTGCAAGACGACATATTCTCAAACAAGAGACAAAGTATTCTTCGTATAGGCGAAATATCAAGTGAGCAGGGAATGGGTGAAAGGCAAAAACCTCTAATCAATACTAAATACTATGTTTCCAAAAACAAACAAAAAATATTTAATCTGTACATAATATAGTACGCATGAGTTCAGACTGGATCAGCAGTTGCTTTCCTCATAAACAGCCTTGTAGTCTTTGCCTACCTGGAATTATACAGAAAAGTCTCTTTAATTGATCCCAATTTCTTTGTTCTCCTCCATAAATCTGGAGAAGGGACGGTTAGCTGTGACCTCCAGGCCAGTCTTTTCCATACCCGTCATAGGAGGGCTGCTGCCGGTGTGAACGCGGTCCATCCCTCCAGGCATTGATCCCAATGAAGTGATTCCTGCGCCACCAAGACTGACGGGCAGCTGGGGAATGCCTCCATTCTGGATCACAGAGATTTCATTGTTCTTCATGGCCAGGCCATTGGTGATGGCGGCTGCGTACTGGTTCCAAAAGCCTGGGTCAACATTCATGGCCCGAGCCGCCAGATCTTTCTGAAACATCTCGCTGAACTTCATGGCATCCCCACCCAGCAGGGCCATGGGATTCTCCACAGACAGTCGTCGACCTCTTCGGGCCGGGGCATTGTTCCACATGTGCGTTCCCATGTGAACCTAAAATTATCGACAAAACGACAAACAAATGAAAAAATAAATCATGACACTGTAATTGTAAGTGGAAAATACTCGAAATAGAAATTGTGTGGGGTGTACTGGAAAGGAGAACTAAATGAAAAAAACATACAAGGCCAAATTTTTGGAAGGCTCTCTTTTTTGTGTTCCTTTTTTCTTTTTTTTTTTATTGATACATAATTTTGAGAATATAAAATGTAATAATAATGCAAAGCAACATTGTACTCACAGCTATTTTTTAAATAAAAATTGCCATAACTTTTAAAATCAAAAATGTTTGTGGTATTGTTCCTGTGTAGAGCAAATATTCAGAAGTGACAATATGAGTGGTTTGAGCGCTACTTGCACTTTAAATACTGTGTGTCTTTGCTAGCAGAATGAACCTACCTATGTAAAACTCAATTGATGCAATGTACTTTTAGCTGGGTCATACCTTGAGATTGCCCTTTGTGGTGAAAGCCCTTCCACAAATAGAGCAGGCGAAAGGTTTCTCCCCAGTGTGTGTACGCTCATGGATTTGCAGTGCACTGGCTGAGGAAAAATTCTTCCCACATGACTGGCAGTTGTGCTGCTTAGGAGTGCGTCGTGGAGGCGGGGGAGCCAACATGGGGTTGATGCTAGGGCTCATGTTGGTTGGGGGCGCTGCAGCTGGAACCTGAATGCCCACGGGCAGGTGAGGGTTGTCGCTCAGAGACATGGACTTCCCATGGCCGTTCATTTCCATTTTAATCATGTTTGATGCAGTGCTGGCCAAATTGGGAGTGCTCAGGCCTGAACAAACAAAAGTTAAAAAAAAACAAAAAACAGAAAAATTCAATTTATATTCTATTAGTAAAATTGTAACACACACAAAAAAACATTGAACAGTCAGAATTTGACTTGAAAATCTACAAATCTCTGCTGAAATCTTACAGTTAATTAGTCAGGTTCCCTGCTACTCATAAAGAACTCTTTTTCTATTTGTTCATTCTCTTACTGTCAACAATTTCTCATCTTAAATTATTATGATATTGAGATGTAGTTATTCATTCATTATTATGAAATCAAATGTGCCCAGATAATGAATTCACTTTAAACTTGTGATTTTGCACATACACACCTCGATCTCTGTTCAGAAACAGCACATTGAAGTGGCTCTCCTCTTTGATAAAGTGCCTGCCTGGCTGAGTGGCAGTCAGGTCAAGGGCCCCGGTGCCTTCAGTTGCAGGAAGCGGAGATGGCGTCTCGGATTTTTCCGACTTTACTGTTGCCAGGCCAACTGTATTGTTTTCTTGGACCTCCTCTGCTGTCATGGCACTGCTGATGTTATTATTGTTAAATGTAGCGGGGGACTTGGATCGCTGGCTCTCAGAATGGCTGTGAGCTGGGGACAAATGCTGGATAGAGCCAGAGGACTCGGACAAAGCAGGGCTCCCCAAGCTTTGACCCTCAGCATCTCCGACTGCAGACAGAGAATCAGTGGTAAAGCAATCGGTCTCCCCTCCAAAGCTACTGCCATTCTGTGAAGGCTTCAGACCAAATGTTCGAGTCATGTTGACAGTTGAGTCAATCATCTTCATCTGGTTCTCCATTGCAGCAATGCTGGAGATGACAGAAGTTGGTGGAGAGCTCCCAGGTGAAAAAGGTTTGGATGAGTCCATATCTCCCTCTTTTAAATCAGCTTCATCATCTATGGCCTGCTCCATTTCATCCAGAAGGTCATCATCATAATTGCTCATGGCATCTAAGCTCTTCTCATCAAAGGAGGGATCGGTTTCCATTTCTTGCAAGCTTTCGGGGATGGGTGTGTTGGGGATTTGCCCGCCCATGTGCATACGGATGTGCTGCTGCAGTACAACTGCATTGGTGAATTTCTTTTGACATATAGGACAAGAGTGCTGAACCCGAAGTGGAGGTTTGGACCTGTGGACACCAAAGTGTGTTTTGAGGTTTCCCTTTGTGGTGAATGCCCGCCCACATATCTTACATTTGAAAGGCCTTTCACCAGTGTGGATGCGATAGTGCATCTTCAGAGCACTCTGGCAACTCAGAACACGGTGACAGATGACACACTGGTTGGGGTCAGTCATCTTCTTGTCAATATTCTCAACAAGCTGCTGCAACTTGGAAGTCTCTGATGTTTGCATAGAGTCTAAGAGGCCTCCAAAGGGAAACTTGGCCTTAAAATGGTCTGAGAGCATGGGGAGGACAGGATGGGAGACAGAATTAGATGCTGAGTTAGGGCTATTGATGGGTTCAGAGAATTGTCCACTGCTGGACGATGATGTGGAGGTGACAGTAGTGGAAAGAAGCACTTGAGTTATGGTCGTTGTGCTAGTCGTGTTCTCTCCCGGTCTAGTAGAGCAGCTTGCGGGCAAAAGAATGCCTTCGGGTTTCAGTAAAGGAGGTGCCTCACACCCTAGGCTTGGTTTTGGGGATGGTGAAGTAGTGGTCATGCATGAGTCAGTGATGATATTTGGGGACAAAGATGCACAGTCACTTGAGGGTGGGGATGGCCTCTGAGGAGACCTGTTGAGCGGAGTGAGGCTTGGAGACTCACCAAATCCTCCCATCATACTAGGTAATGTTGGAGGCAGCTGGAGTCCGACAGAGGTGGGAACTGTGGGAAGAACTGGCTTACTGTCTAGCCATGTGGTAACAGGTTTTTCTGGGGGCAATGACATGCCATATGGGATGCCTGAGCTTGTGGGAACATTGTCCAGGTACTCTGGCACAGGGTAGGGGTTCATCTGTATATGTGGGTATTTCTCTTTGTGCCTCTGGAAGTGGACTTTCAGATTCCCCTTGGTGGAGAAGCGGTTGCCACATATGTTGCATTTGTAGGGCCTTTCTCCAGTGTGGGAACGCAGGTGGATCTGTAGGGCACTGTCACTGCCAAACACCTTGGCACAGAACCGACACTTATGCTTGAAGAAGGGGTCCTCAGAGCTGGGCTTAGTGTCAAATACAGACACGTTTGGGGGCTTCCCCTTGCGGTGCTTCATTAGAGCAGAGAGAGGATCGAGTGCATTGGCTGTGGCTGCTATGCTGGCCAGTGGATTAGGGAAGATAACACTGCTCGAAGAGCTGTGAGGTATCAGCGGTAGACTGGAAGCAGAGCTCAGGAGGGTACTGTGTGTGAGGGAAGGAGGGGTGGTAGAGTTTCTGGAAAGAGTTGAGCTGCTGCTAATGCCACTACCTCCTGTTACACTACTACTAGTGCTAATGCTGTTGTTTGTGACAGAGGATGAGCAGGGGGGTAGTAGAGATGACAATCCAGTACCACTTGGTGGAGGAAAAGCTGAGTTGGTCGAAGACGTGATCGGAGCTGAAGAGTTAGACTGCTGACTGCTGCTTTGTGGTGTTTGAGAGAGAGGCCCTTCTATTGCTGAGGTCAGAGGTGAAGGTCCTTGACCATTAAGAGTGGCCGGCAGTCTAACAGGCAGCTGATGGACTGGGGGAGTGATAAAGTTATGTAGCTGAAGCTGACTTGCAACAGGAGGGACACAGGAGGAGATGGGCCCCTGGCTTCCAGTAGCATTGCTGTGATGGTGGTTAAGTGCAGGCTGTGGGGCAGACTGTCTGTTCATGAGAGCCACTTGACTGCGAATTTGCTCTATTAGCTGCAGCTGATGAATTTGCTGCTGTTGGAGGGCCATCAGCTGGTCCAAGATCATGGGAATAGCCATGGTGGAAACCCCACTGCCCGCTGCTGCCCTTACACTCTGTGAAAACTGGGCAACTGCAACACGGGTGCCATGAAGGGTCTCTAAGGTAACATTGGTGCTTGGCATGGCATAACTTGTAACAGCAGAGGGAACGACATCATTGAGCTGAGGTAGGGAGCCATCTGGCTCAGGGGATGTCACATCTCTTTCTTCAGGATCCACATTTTTTTCGGGAGAAAGCTCCAGCTCCATCTGCTCGTCCTCCTTTTCCAGGACACTGACCCCATTTAAGGTTGCTGTCTCTGGGATGTCATCCCCCTCACCAGTAGGGCTGTGGCTACCCTCCCTGGGGTCCTCACTGTCAGCCTGCTCACTAGGGCAGCTGGGTACAGGGGAGGGCTCTGTAGGGTACTCCTGTGAGGGGTTAGGTGTGTCCTCATTGTCATTCACTATAAGCACCAGGGGGTTCTTAGTGCAGCTCTTTAAATGTTCACAGAAGTCTGACCATTTGAAGAACTCAGCACAACACTTCTCACATACATGAGTCTCCTCACTGCCACTGCGGCTCTCATTCCCGCTGTCGGCATCATCCAGCACATCGCCTCGGGCTAAAAAAGCGCGGGGGGGGGGTGTCAAAGGAGTGAAAAGGGACAGAAAGAAACCAAAGGGAGAAGGGAGGGAAAAAAGAAGAATTAATGAATAAATAATCAATAAAGAATCCACACATATTTTCCAGTGCAGTGCTGCAAAGATTTAACCTTTGATTTTTTTTCTCTCTTTTAACATAACCAAAATCAATATTCTTTTTTTTTTTTTTTCACTCTGAACAAATTGCCCTAGTTCACCAATTCTCAAGACCCAGATTTGTGCATTCACACCCTCTCCATAGGGCCAGGTAATAATTTTCTTTGTGCAATCCATCAAATTATGAGGGCCTATCAGTTGTGGATACTGCCACTTAATGAAATTCCATAGAACATATTGATTTCCAATATTTCATACAATTCACAGCTGCCTCATCTGTTGGGTACAAATCAGGACTTTGATGGCCCCATTAGGATTCCCCTCTGCTATCAAGCTCAGTCATTTCCACTTGAATTTCAAATGCCTTGCTTTCCATTTAGCATCGCAAAGGTAATATTATAGCCCCGAATCTAAGCAAACACATATATACATTGACTTTTGACTTTCTTTTGTACACTATCTACAAATAAAAAACAAAAAACAAAAGACAGATAAATCTTGATCTTTTAAAATGTGCATAACAAATAACTATAATTTAAAAGTTTTCACAATTTCATGTCTTTTTCAAAATGCTTCAAATAGAAAAGATTCCGTTTAGTTTAGGCAACACTCAGTGTGTTACTCCTCTCTCTCCACCGGCCATGCTCTCTGACATAAGACTCAACAAATTACATGCTAGTGCCATGGCAGCAAAGTCACTGATTAGTTACACATGTTTAATCACAGTTGTAGGAAGCCACTTCCTCTCCGACATGCAACCATCAAGAGTCAAACAAACCCGTGCTAGCTCTGAGCGTGGACCAAATTCACACCTGATCAAAACCGTGTAACCCCCTCCCCCCCAGTTATAGCGTGCGTGTCTCTCTGTCGGGGACATCTGCATAAATAAAAATGTCTGACTAGGTAGCACACTCAATCACCACAAGACATCTAGCACGTACTTTAGTCGTCTCCTGTTCAGTTTATATTTGACGACCAGCGAATATCTGGTAAACTATTTATCCACAAATTAAACCACTGTGTATACACATTTAAAATGTTAAGACAATTTCATGGGCAATTGCTAGAAATAAAACAGATTTACTTCATGTGGAGGCTGCTATAAAACAAGATGATGTTCGTCAGTGATCCTATATTGTTTAAAGTAGTTAATAACTAACAAAAAAAAAAAGTTAAATTCAGGTTAATTATTGCTTTATGTGTATGACAAAAAAATCCCAAAGCATAAAAGATGCATGTCTGAATTAGCTGCTCTCACTTGTGCATATTTTCTTTTTTGCTCTAAGCAACTCACCCAGTGGGCTAAACCAGCTTGTTCACTAAATTTTAAAAAACAAAATCAGAATCAAAAAATTCCTTGCAACATATAGTGCACATTTCCCTATCATTAAAAGACCCATTATGCTTTTCAAGTGAGTAATACAGAGATTCATACATTGCCTGTGCTAACTTCAAAGGTTAAAGTGAAGTAAGCTGTAGCAAAGCAGAAATGAAGCATTTTTGCCAATTACAGTGACTCATTAGGAAAGAAATTCATCACTCCTCCTGTAATTTGTGGCCAAAGGGGCCATACGCCATTGTGGTCTGGTGTCTGTGACTTAATTAATTATCAGCAGAATGTTTTTGGACAGACTCCGTGCTCTCATCCTCATTGGGGTTAGAGCTGACAAAGTAAGATATTATTTTACTAAATCGTGGATGCTGCCAGTTTGAAAA
>VUQR01036216.1:4363-22111 GCA_015108515.1 Hemichromis elongatus
GATAACAACTCTCCAGAGATTGGATCACTAACTGATTTTTTATGGCGTCTTCACAGCCTAAGTCCATCAGATCCAACAGTGCCCCCTCTATCGCATGAATCAGCTCTAAATTGTACCGTACAGTAGGTGTTGCTTTGAGTTTTCATAAAACACAAACAAAGCAGCGGTGAGTTTGGCTCATTTAAACCACAATTTAAATTAACCTTGAAAGTAAGTGCACCACTTAAGCAACGTACAATACAGAGTGTCTGGAAAATGTGAGAAAGTGAAGTCAGAGAAGGACATGTGGCCTCAAGGCATCCTTTCACAAGCTAACAAATTTTTGTTTGAAGAGCCTTTGCCTTTGGTGAGGACAATACAAGAAAAAAGTATATGATTAAAAAAGTAGAACTTTATGAGCAGTCTTTTAGAGATATGGATGTACGTGAAGCCCCTTGGATGAGAGCTGAAAAACTTAAAATAACATTAAAAAGTCCAGTTGCCTTCTTTCAAGCTTTTAAAACACATGTTGTATGTCAAACTTTGCTGGCAGGTTGGAGGTAGTTCAAAGTAAAGTGAAATAACGCATCATATAGTGACTTACACAGAAACAACATCTTATTAATTCCAGGAAACTGAAAAGGACAAACTTTTATATATGAAAAAAAAAAAGAAACAATGAGCCGAATCCTTCCCTCAGGCTTCATTTGCGTCAGTGTTCAGTGATGAAGGATTTAGAAAGATCACAGAATAATTTCTGTCGTGTTTCAAAGAACGTAATTTGCTGTGTAAATTGTCCGTAAAATTTTATACTTAAATTTGATATTTTGGGGGAGACCTAAGTATGCGCAGCATGGAGCTGCCACTGCTGCTGTCTGAGAACGGGCCTTAATTGTATATCTGTGTTCTCTGATAGCGGTGGTTTGGGGAAATTTATTTGACAAAGAATTCAAGCTGTGACAGCCAAAATAGATATATTCAGGTAGCACCACTCTTTATAAAGCTCAGGGAGGAAATTACATGCTTTGAGACAAAAGATTCAAAAACAAAGAAAAACAAAGACTGCAGCTGAAAAGTCTTTTCTCATCTACGCCTCAATATCTCACACTTCAGAGTCCGAAAGCTCCGGCAGTACCACAAACTACTAGGAGTCATTTTAGATCCTTCACTTTAGCTCAGTGTTGGGCCACACATACACACACACACACTGAATTGGATTCTCTTCACAGTAGATAAGAAGGAAACTACATGCAAACGCACACACATCGACAAATAAGCAAACAAGACAAACACATCTATCAGGATAAAAAGTCCAGGCTTCGGCTGAACTTTAGTGCGAGTGTTTGTTCGAATGAAAGCTAGAGGGATATTCACTAACCACCCAAATCTCATGGTCTCATTATACAGCCTCTTATAGCAAAGTAACGCACCTCTGCTTCTCTCTCTCTCTCTCTCTCTCCCTCTCTTTTTTCTTACCTGTTTTGTTCTATACAGAGAACAGCCTCAAGCTAATTTCTCTTCACTAGATTTTTTTTCTTTTGGGTTTGTTTTTAGTGACTGTGACACTCCTTCAGTGTGGTGTTTTTAGCATCCCCCCTCCCAAACCCTAAAAATTCATACCCAAAAGCAGGCATAAAAACACCCACACTGACATTTATACCACCGCAATTCATGTAACACGCCAGTTTCGCTTCAGTCTGCTGTTCCCTTAACTATATTCAAATTGTCTTAATGTCATGAAATTGTCCTTGATGCCTTTATAACTGCACCAATAAAAATGTCACAAAACTACTAGCTACTCTCTGCGATGCTCTCACTAATTATATTATGCATCAACTATCATTATGCAGGTGTTCGCTGGAATCGGATCATCTAATCCCTTCTTAAAGCTAATATGGGCAACATGTTGTTTTTCAGCTTCTGTTCCAAACATTAAAACCTGTGTTCCTACTCACAGGATGGTGGGTGAACGATTCGCAGTACAACAAAGTGACATGACACACAAAGCCGGCGTCAGTAATACAAAGCTGCGTGTTTATCTACAGTGCGACAGCAGCATCACAGTTTGAACTAAGCCCACTGTAATGATCTGTTTTTGCAAGCCACGTTGAAAAGATGTGGGATTTCCATGCACCCTTCATAATGCATAGGAAGTTCTCTGCCTGAGATAAGACGCTGCATTCATCGTGACTTGCGCTTGGAAGCCGAGCTCGCAGAGAAGTGTAGGCAGTTATTTACAAAGATGACGCTGACAACAGCTCATTTTGTTTGTAATATTAATTACAGTGCGGTTGCTTCCCTCAGCCCCCAAAGAGGTCACTTATGGTATTTAAACATCAAAGTGTGTTTAAACAGAAATGAAATGGAGTGTTTAACCGCTGCTTCATGTCGGCGCGGTCACTCACTTCAGACGGAGCATCAATCAGCCTGCCGTTCTAGTGGGGGGTTTTTGTGTGATACTTAGAGGAGTGTGTCATAGCTGGCGGCAGCAGGGAATCAACAAAGTGGACTTGACCGCACACATCCACAGCCAAATGGTCTGGGAGTTAAATAGCTACAATGAGCCGGGCTTATCACTTATGCCACCTGAGCAGGAATCAGGATGTGACTGCTTAGCTGAGCTGTCAGATGGTTTTATGCTGTGAGGGCTATGACACCCCTCACAAGGGTATTTCTTTGGCAGCTGTCATTTCATAGAGTGCAGTGAGTAGCTAATACTCCACCCTGCAGCCATGCAAAGTTTCTCAGCCTGGCTCATTATTATTTAGCCCTTCGATAATGTATGGCATCATGTTAAAATCAGTGCTACTGGACTTTATAGTATCTATTGACTTTCTGTATTCTACAGCAAAATGTTATTGCTTTGACCTTTTTGTTTGCTTTTAACCAGTATAATTTTTTTGTTGTGTGCAGATGTTTTTAACCTGGAAGATCATCGAGGTGCTCTGAAGCGCACTTCATGTCCTCCCCCCTACTGTTTTCTCTCTGCGGTTGGTTGCTCTCCTGCACGTCCTTGCTCTGAGCTACTCTTGTGCATATTTAGCCAACATATCATGGCATTCTTAGGAGTTTGGGTCTGTTTTTGCCAACCGAAGGAGATCATTTTTGTGCAGAATAGCTCAGCTGTATATACTGCAGTCTTTAGAAACAGCTCAATTAGACTCAGAGTAACTGACAAAGGGAATTTCAAGTAATATAGTGAACTCTGATACAGCATATCTGATTAGTGATCCTAAGGCAAATGAAACTTGCATCTTATCTACTTATATTACCAAATGAAACCCTGAGTCATCAAGCAGCCTAAGGCTAGGGATAGCAAAGAGAAGTCCCACATAAGAATCAACAAGCTTTTAGAAATCAGAATGTGTGCTTGAGTTATGTGGGATTATGTTTAAATGCCTTTGGGTCCTGAGGTACTCGGGCTCCCAGATCTGAGGCTCAGAGATGCAAGCATGGGGCTGTGCAACCGTGATGAAATGTCCCTCATCTGAGCTCAAAGTGAACACTCTGTTGTTCAAACAAAAAAGTGCTGAAATCATGAAGATGATTGTATATAATGAAATGACATGCAAGCAGAATTTTTTTTTATTCCAATGCAAATGTGCTGCAGTGAAAAATATGCATCCCATTTAGATGATGTATTCTTAAAACAGATTCTTTTTCTTCTGATTTTCCACTGAAAAATTGTGAGCATTAAGCCTAAATTTACTTGATGCTTTTATAAAATGTCGACATTAATCAGCTCAAAACATTTAAGTAGCTGAAGTCAAAAGCCAGCTAACAAATAAAGGTAAAAAAATCAGACCTTTTGGCCAACAGTGAAAGGCTCTGGTTATGCTTTGCAGGGCATTTTGCTGGCATTGTTTGGGCTTGTGTCCCTTTTGCAAGGAGGTCAGTCAAATTCAATACAAAGGAACTCTAATTGGTCACCTCTAACCTATTATGAAAGGTTTTTATCCTGAGGGGAGTGTTTTCTTCCAAAGTGACAATACCTCAATCCACAGGGCACAGAAGGTCACCAGATGACTTGATGAATATGTCAGCGTTGTAAATCATATGCTTTGGTTTTTGCAGCCACCGCCAGCTCTCAACCTTACCTCTCTGAACAAAATGCTTTCCAGCATTATAAAAACACAAATGAGGAATTATCTTTTTGTTTCATTGCCAAAACAGATTTTCAGAGACTTCTAGAAGTCACACTGAAGCTGTTCTGCCAGCCCAGCAACTTAATAAGAAACCATCCACCGTATTTTAGGTTTAGATTTTACAATTCACAGAATATTTTCTGAAAAGTCTTGGGGATTATCAAATGTGTCACAATCTTTGCTTCTTTTTTGGTCAGCTGTGGAAGTTTCCTATGGATGCCATTTTTGCTCAGTCTCTTTGTTATTGTTGAATCGTGAACTTTGACCTTAAACTGAACCTGAGTGAGGCTTGCAGTTCTTTAAATCTTTGTCTGGGTTTTTTTGGTCACCGCCTTTTTTGACGTGCTCTCGAAGTAATTTTGACAGGCCTGCCACTGCTGGAAAAGGTTCACGCTGTTTCGAGTTTCTCTATTCGTGGACCACGGATAATTTCCACACAGAGCCAGGTAGGTTTGAATATTTTTTTCCCTTAATAAATGAAAAAATAAATGAAATCATTATTTAACTGCATTCTCCATTCATACTTGGATGATCTTTTCTTAAAATCAAGATTTGTTTAATGATCTGAAACACTGAAGTGTTACAAAAATAAAAAAAACTAAGAAAGCAGGAAGTGAACGAAAATGTTTTATGAGCATATGTGCACTTATTTCGACTGATTTGAGAACCAAACATTAGGTTGTGTTTTTTTTGCTGCAAAACGTTTAGGTCGTTTCAGTGGTCAAATCAATCCGTGGGCTGCATCTGACAATCATTGTTAAATTTTATTTGCTACGGTTTCATTTTACCTGACAGAATATTCACTGATTAAAGTTTAAGCTGTGGCCTCAGCGGTTTTGTGGTGCAGTTTGTTTTGTGCTTCTTTTTTTAAAAAAAAAAAGTCAGTAGAAATAAAGGGAACTTGCATTGGGTTTGTTGCAATTATATTGTTTAGGATCCAGTAATGAAATTTGCACTTTGAATGTGCCAAGTTTGATGTCTACTAAGCGTAGTTTCTTTTTGTTAAAGTAAAGTGTTTTCTGTGTGAGCAACGGCGAGGCTTTCACCAGTTTTTACTTACAAGCAGGAAAAAATTAATTAAGTTACAAGGAGACAGCAACTTCTTTATTGACATTATGGTAATGATTGTAAGCATTTTGTACTCACTCTCCAGGTGACAAATGGAAGAAATTTCTTCTAAAGCCATTCACAAAGCTAATAATCTCAGATATCCCAAGAATTAAACAAGGAAAGATGTTTTTTTTCCTTCAATCTGGAGTACTTTTTTGTCTTCCCATCCCTGGAAGCAGTATATCACAGACTGGATGCTGTGGGAGAATAAATTAACTTTTTGGTGCACTATTTACAGCTGGGCAACTACAACAGTGTTCATCACATCAGGTCAACACAACAATCTGATCTGTGGCTGCATGACCAGAGTGTAAAGTGACATGGAGTTCTGCATTTGGAAGCTAAGAGGGAGCTAAGACAGAAAGCCTCTCGCTGGTGAAAAGGTCACGTCGCACATTTAACAGTCAAGATATTAAACTCTGTTATGAGTCACACTTGCAGTCTAGACACTTTTCATTAATCTGATTCGAAATTTGAGACAAAGCATTTGAATGTTTTGTCGTGTTGTATTTGCAGCGTGAGAATTTATGAGAAACTGGAATATTTAATCAAATAATGTAAGCCTTGAGATTTTATTATTCGCGCAAATAATTGGAAATAGAACTGCGCAAATCTCACTTTTACATCGCAGTAATTAAAACTTAAAAATTGTCTCACATAAAATAAAAATAAATAAAAAAGGACTGTTTAAAGCAAAAGTCTGACTACATCTTTAATAACAAGCATTCAGTATTTTGAGTCACTCATTTGTGAAATGAACTGTACTTTCACTCAAACGTACTCAAAACTGTAAACCTGGCAGGGAGTGTTGGTCTGCATGATCCGTGCCATTGTGGTCATAATTATTTTCACCTTTTTACAGAAAAGCTACTCAATGTGCAAAAGTGGAAAATCAGGCTCTGTTTCATGACAAATAAACTGTTGTGAGTGTACGCACTCTGAAGCTACACAATAGTGCTTTTTTATTTAGTTTGTACTTTTCTCAGTCTTCAAAGAGACTACCCTCTACTGCACGAATGGATGCATTTGTTTAAATGCATCCAGTTTTTGTGAATAGGAAAAATGTATCAACTGCACATTTGGAGATGACAAGGTACTGATTCACGTTCACTTAAAAAAAACCCTCTCTTTAGGTGGGTGGTTGGCTTCCAAGTGTCAGACTTCAGCTTTTCTGCTACTAGGACCACATTTGGTTCTTTTACAGTCCTCGGGTAACCTCTTAATGATTCACAGGAGGAGACAACCCAACTGCAGGACACCAGGGGCAAGTAGAAGTCCAAAAATCCAAAGATTAATGATCACAGCAAGGGTCAAACACAAGATAACCAGAGCAGACAAGGGGAAAGCAGAAAGGGCACGTATTCTGAAAATCTGGGGACACAACAATGAAAACAAACTCGAAGGGGTTCTGGCTGAAGCACAGGTCAGGGAGCTTGTATGTCCTTTTGCATGCAGACAAAGCCAAAATAAAACAAACAAACAAAAAAAGAACCAAGACATTGCTAGAAGGCTTGAGTATAAGGAGTGCAAAAAACTTGTTGGAGAGTCAGGTTTACTGATATATATAGTGACTCTATTACATAATAGGTTAAGGATAGTGGCAGAAAACAAATCAGTTCAACTTAATTCACTTTACTTCAATCTTCAATTACTTTTATTTATATAATGCCAAATCACAACAACCGTCTCCTCGAGGCGCTTTATATTACAGTGTAAAGACAACAACGGAGAAAGTAAATAAAAACATAAAGGAACTACACATTTCAAAATAAAACAGGAAATTATAAATGCAATCCAAATTAAAAAAAAAAATTCCAACTTCGTTATGTCCAAACAATGGCAGAGAACTCCCAGCGTTGTGTCGAAACAAAAGCCAAAGGTTCCGACGTCACCACTGAGCGTAATTATTGTGGGATGTACAATCAGCTTCTCGGCTTTCTGCCATGAAAACTTCCGTTTTCTGTTTGTATACAGAAAAAAAGGGCACCATAACACAAATGTAAAGTCAATTTTAGAACCCAATATTCTTCTTGCTGCTTTCTTTTCTGTTTCCGTTTCTTTTCCTCCAATTCATGTTTCACTGGCAACAACAGGTAACCTGGCTGTACATTTCTTTCTAAAGCTCTCCCTCACACGCTACTTTGCATTTCAAACGCAGCGACTTTTTCCTCATAAATAAACATGACAAGTGGGTAGCAGGTGTGAAATGTCAGAGTAACAAGGCTCATGATCCGGTCAGTGCGGTGTGACGGCTGTCTTTCACGTGGAGGGATGAGCGGATCCGCGGCTCTGATTGGCCAGGCGCGCGCTCCCCAGAAGGAGCGCCGGGCTCTCTACTTGTCATTACGGTTGCTCCGATTCACATGCCCATGAACACGGCTGGGCACGGCAGTGTGCCCATCTCCTCTCGGACTTGCACATTATTCAGACCAAAAGTGGCGGCTCGCACTATGGATGCTACTATTTATGAGATCATATTTGGAGAGCTCGGGGACCTAAATTGTAGTTTAATAGATGCTTTTCAGGACACTTTTTTGGAAAATGCCTCATTATCATTGCTGAGCACTGATGGTAAGACGGAATTGCTTCATTCTCCTTCCTCAGTATTGACATTTCTTGCTGCTACAGCTTAAAAATGGAAAAGCTAAACGTCGACCTTTATTTTTTAATTAATTTTTTTTTTAATGTTTCCCCCCCCAAAAGGTTTATATTGCAATGCCACAACCGATGAAATTGGAACCTGCTGGCCGCGGAGCAGCACTGGCAGGATTGTAGAGAGACCTTGCCCTGAGTACATTAATGGGGTGAAGTACAACACAACGAGTAAGTCGTTTCAATCGTGGAAAAAAGTTCCTGTGATTATGCGGGAAACTGTGGAGCATTTTGTGGGAAATTGCGCTTTTTCTTTTTCCACAACTGACTAAACAAAGCAAATGAGCGCAACATTAGCAAGTGCGTTAATTACAGAAAGACTTCATGGAAAAAATGATTTGTGCTGCAAACAACCGCCCGTTAATATAAGCAATAACAAACAAATCCGGCAGCTTAATGATCTCTCATTTAGCCCACCGTCTTATGAATTTTCATTTCTAACCTAATTGGGTAATTTTTCCAAAGGCTTATTATTAGTACCCCCTTCTGTTCACAAGTAAAGCGGCATAGACAGTGAATCAGTGATCATTATTAAACCTCCTGTTACAAGAACAGCTGCTTAAAGATGTGTGTGCTTTTCACTTAAAGGGCAAATACACCCAAAATCGCTCACATCACTCTTTCTGTAAGCTTCTTACATGTATGTGAGGGCATCCTTTGGTTTGATTTTACCTGAGTGGGGGTTTTGTTTGTTCCAATAGGCAGCTGGACAATTTGGCACGGCACTGATATTGCAGTATAACTACAACAGAGAGAGAGGGGGAGAAAGAGAGAGAGAGAGAGAGATGATCTGCTGTAACAGAGACTGACTGCCCATTAGAACTATTTTTATTACTGTTGTCATAGCAGCACCCTCTAGTGGCCAAAATAAGAGAGGATGTGAAACTCTATTGGGAGGAGGTTGGGGGGGATGGATGGGTCTACTAAACATTGGACCTTAATACCAGGCCACTTTCTTTAAAAATCTTCTTATTTTAAGTTATTTGTGTGTCTCTGTCTAAATATCCATTTAGATAGACTGTTTGGTCATTCATATAAAATTAGTCAACATTCGAATGTCTTTATTCACTGTTAAATATATAGACGGATCCAGTAACAATCAATATGCTGACTTAATGACACTCCAATGGGAATTAAAACTTTGAGTTTTCAAGGTGTTTGTCTTTGAATTAATTTCATACTGTCACCAAGTTGTCATCAGTTAGCTCTGCTGTTGTGCCCAATAAGTTTATCTTAACAGTCCTCCAGCTAAACAGTCATGCTAGTCATTTGTTCCTGAAATCCTACTCAGGCTAATTCTAATGTTTTTCTGGTTAAAACAATTGCCAAAGTCCATAATCACATGCTCGACTTCTAACAGTGAGACTGGGCTTTGAGTTTTGTCTGGTGTGACCAAACAACGGACTCTATGGACGCCTTCCACTTGTGCTGTATTATACAATATTTTCTGAGATAAAACCTTTATGTGATAAAAGTGTCATATTGTGATATCACTGCTATTGCACTGGTTATTGTGCATATTTCTTATTGTGTGAAACAACAAGACACGTCCAGATATTTAGTAAAAAGGGAGATATTTAAACATCTTCCAATAATAATATAATGTTTAAGGAAAAAAAAGCAGGACATTTAGCAACTGGTTTAAACACTTGACCCAAGTAACAACATCCCAGGTAGAAAATGTTTTCTCAGCTTCAGTTTTTTTGTACTGGTTGCTGATGAGTTACTGTAATAATTGCTTAAGAGTATAAAATAATGTTTTTCCCCATAATCCAAATGCAGGACACCAAAATTTCCACTGAAACCATTAACCAGGCTGCTTTTACACCTAGATCTGTCTTATGCTGCATCACTGTATATAATGCTGTGCCACTATCACACTGTGATATTTCTGCTGCTGGAGGCACCTTGTTTCAGTAGAATCACACTTTGAATGAGATCATCTGTCATCAATGACAGCAGCTCATTGGAAATGAAGGACAGAAAATGTCCATTATTTTGTTTGCACAAATAAACAGCGCTGCCGGCAAGCTGCAATCTCAGATAAAACATTGTTCAGGATTATTTTTCTACATCATCAGAAATATTATTCTTGCTGATCGTGATACGATTTTAGGCTATGTCACCCACCCCTGTCCCTACCTGGGTGTCCTGGGTGTCACTCTGGATCACTCAGTTATTAGCACAGCTCCTGCAGGCTGTTTATCTCCAAAATGCAACTCTACTTTATAAAAGCTTGCAGAAATGACTTATCTTGGTCAGTTTCTTTGGGGAGAGGGTGGGTGGGGGGGGGTTTAGGATAATACTTTTCACTTTGCTTCTGATTTCAACAATACGCTAAGAGGATGGTTTTAATCTGCCGGCTTGACAGACTGAGCAGTTTCCAAACTAATCTGTGTCAGCCAACAGTTTAGCTAAGAGCTGAGAACAGCATATCACAACTCCGCCACCCCAGCACTGTCACCTTATGTAACTCCCGTGTTAGTCATGAGGATGATGAACTTGTTGCTGAGAAAACAAACACCATTCATTTCACAAAATCACTGTCCTGCACCAGGCGAGAGTGTCCAGAGAGTCCAAATCTGGAGTTTTCATTTAACACTACTGTTATCTCTGTAATAGACTCAGGTGTAGTGTCATTACCCACCAAACCTCCGATACACACTCACAATCACGCTGCTGCCTGCCACATCACCTCTGATTCAGCTTTGCTCTGCTGCTGCTTAGTATTAGCTGAACACGACTGTTGGTTTGATCCACCGGTGTGAAAAGCATAAATCGAGACACCTTGTCCAATAAAGGTTTACTTGAAAGCACCCTTGTGAGTCAATATTATATTTTTATCAGGCTCAGGTTTAGATATTGAGGCTGTAATGTATTGACTGAACTGTGTGAAGAGTTTGCAGTTAGACAATGCGAGAAGAAAGAACTGTACAGCTGTGGTTTCCTGCATCACCCAGGAATGAATGAATACAGCAATCAAACAGTAAATAAAATATTTTTTGAATTTTTTTGTCTTGAAAATTGTCTTTAAAATATGTGCAGTTCAGTTCAGTTGCGTGAAAAGTTGATGAGTAAGTTAATTGCAGGGATTGGTTCTTGTGACAGCAGAGATTACAGGTTTTATTCTTTCGCTGTCACCAACATTTATAATTACATGGATTGTTATATTTTTAACACAGATCTGACATGTGCAGCTAATAAGCTTTGAAATGCTTGGATTATTTTTTCTATGTAAACAAATCTGTTTTCTTACCCCTGTCATATCAGGAAATAGTCAGATTTTCATTTTTATAGGATGTCAAACATGCAACAATGAATGCATTATTTTAAGGCAGACTATTAAAGCAGAATATTTAATAGATTGCGGTTCGACGCAGCAGGGAGGCCATTACCAAACTCTTCACAATTGATAGCTTAACCGCAGGATTCTGCATGTTTTCACAGCAAAGTGATGTGACACCAGAGACAATGTAGGTGATTATTCTGATCCTACTAGGTCACATTAGCAGCCATCATTTGCATTCAAGAAAAAAAAAATACAAAATTTAAACCACAAAATAGGTCAGACTAAGAATAGGAATAGGCCCTAACATCCCATGAGCAGGTGTTAATTAAAGAATGCAAAAAAATTAACTCGGTGTGAAACTGCAACACAGCAATTTGCAAACTGAAGCCAAACAAGATGCGCTTCTAAGCCAATCACTTCGACCACATGCCTAACAACAACCATTTGCCCAGTATATATTTAAGAGCCAGTTATTTCATGCTTCTATACAAGCCTACATATTAGAAATGAATGACCCAGGATATTTTAAGGCAAATCCCTTGCGCTTTGTACTCCCAGTTGTTGAACAGTACAAGATATAAATGCCACATCTTGTGTGAAACCGTGTAGGTTTTCTGTGGTGCTTTCAAATGAGCAGCTGAGCTAGTGTAAAGTAAAAATGTTGCGATTCTTTTGCAAAAATTTGAAGTTAAAGAGGCTTAACGGGGCAGTTCAGGTAAGTAGCTATAAATTCTTTTCCATTTCATCTGCCTTGTATAAATATTAATGTCTGCGCAGAATGACTTAAGAGCATTTATGCATTTTTAACTTTCCTCTGTTCATTTTTTTTCTTGCAGTGCATTTATTCTTTCCTCTGGTTTACATGAAGTGAAAATTGCCACCATCGGGCCACAGTTTTTAGATACGGTCTGCTTTCTAACTGCTGTATGATGTGCTCTCTATCAAGCCTCAGGCAAAACAAGCTGTCCAGAACAGTATAGAAGAGTGGCACCGGTGCTGAAGTATTAGTTTTAGAAGATAAATAAAAAATGCGTGACCTGTATGCTTTCTCTGTTCATCCAGAGTACAACTTTAATTATTCATTGAATCGCTCCTATTGTTCTTGTAAATTCACCTCCTCCCAGTGAGCGTGTGTTCATTCTCATATAGGTGACATCCTGTTAGCACATAATGTACCATCCTAGTCAACACAAATCAAAATCAGGGCAGCTGTTTCTACAATAGAGCTCTATTGATTCTCTTATCAGGATTAATATAGTCTGAGACATATCAGTGCTGCGCCATGTATCTAGTTCAGGCTGACAGCGGCGAGAGTGAAGCTGATGCAGTGTTGCATGTTGGGAGATACAGCTTGTCTCTTTATTTTAAATCACAGCTACTTCTGTACCTCGTCGTCTGGAGGCAAACATGACACTAATATGAGGTGGTGGATAAACAAAGGCAGGCATTGTTATTAATTATGAAACTGGTATTAGTACAGTTCTTTTTAGATGTTCCCTATTAAAAATTGTTTAGGAGGCTATGGTGGCAGACAGACCCATGAGCACAAGTCTCAAATAGTAGAGGAGATTCTCAGGAGGAATGGTTGTGTGACTAGAAATGTGTAAAAGAAATCCTGCCTTATTTGTCAAAAGCTTACTCACTGCACAGCATGACCAAATGACTCGCTGAAGTTTAATGACAGTTTAAATGACTATAGTGGCTGTTTTGCATCTTCTTGTCTGTGAGCTGTCATGTCCCCAGACGGGGGAGGAGGATTAATATGAAACTCGTTTTCCTACCTCGTAAAGCTGTGAAAAGAAATTGCAGAAAATTACATGTGGACAGTCAGCACTCATTGTTGCATTCACTTGTTTAGGTGTTTTCAAATGACAAAATGTCTTATTTGTGACACTTATCTTACTCGTGCAATCTACCTCATGTGCATCTTCTCATGCCGAGAAACACGCACATGCGGCTGCCACAACTTGTGCTATTTTTTCTTTGCTCAATCTGATGACGGCACCACAGGTCTGTGCAAAATACCTCTCCTACTGCGAATCCAGCCCTTTGAAACCTTTGATCCCCTTCTCCACGGTGAGACTGAGTAAGAGGTTCAATCAGCAAATTCAGGACAGTATGTGTTGCAAATATTTCACTAGCCATTGCACACCAAGTCCCAGAGGGGGTCCAATCAGCACCAGCCTCCGCTGGCTGCACTCACCACTGGCTCCGACACCACAGATGATGTATACTCGTAAATCCAAGTCTTCATTCTAACCATTTAAATTTTATAATTTCAGACCAAATGACACATTTACATCCATGGTAGATGACTCAAATTAATTTTCCACCCTCATCTTCCCCCACTCCATCTCCAAGTGGCATTTTCACACATCCAAACTCAGACGATGGACTGGCTTTCTTGTTAAAAAAGTCCTAAAATCTCAGTACCTGTTAACAGAGGTAACAGTTTTCTCAGTGGTATACCACTGAGACTCCTGCAGTGCAGCTGCCGCCCATAAAAAATTGTCAGTTAACCTTGCATCCTTCTTACTGTCTCCTCCTGGAGATGCATCTCCTTGTTGTTCATAACTGTCATCACACTCTGAATTGCGAGCCAGCTTTTGTTTGTTACTTACTATTTTGAGTTGTGCATGCGTATGTGCAAGAATAACTAGCTACTGGGGCGTCAGCGATGTTCATTTTTGGATTCTTATTTTGCCATTGCTGTCAAAAGTGAGAAAATGACCATATGTCTGAAATCAAAGAAAAGTGTGCAGCACTGCTGAATACATCAAAGGAAAATCGGACACATATTTCATATATAGGGCGTTTTTACATTTTTTTAAAAAAAATTTCTTTTTTTTTACAAATTTCCTCCATAGTAAATCCCCCAGCACTGAGGTGGGTATATACCATATGTTTACACCTTTGATTCATATGGAACTCATGAATACCTCTGTTTACTAAAAACCAAATAAAGAAAAACGCTAAAGCTTCATACTGAAGTCTCATTGTTTGACTGGAATATTTTTTTCCCCACACAAATCAAAACATTTGATTAATTTTTTCCCCAAAAAATAGCTAAAATTAAAATAATGAAACAGAAAAAAAAGACAGGGTTCTGTGATGAGCCCAATCCAAGATCTTAATCCAAGCTTAACATGTCAAAATTGTAAACACTGCACTGTGGGAGCAAGAGCAACAGTGTTTCCTCCAAAACACATTGGATTTTATACAAAATCAACCTCAACATTAAAGCAAATACACCCACACGTGGCTGAAACAGCTGTTACCTGTCAGTGATGGATGCTGGCAGCAGATCCTTGTGGTCCTATTTATGGCTTTGCAATTAATCTAATTTTAATTTGAATTATAATTTTACCTTCCACACATTATTAATGTGAGATAAAAGATGTTATTCTGTCTTGTGGTAATGCTCTTCTTGCCTTTTTGTTTTACATTTGTCCAGTTTTACACGTCCGTTCTGTGGCAGCTGTGATTCACTATACTTTTTCAGCTGATTTAAAAAAGTTCAAGGAAATCTGCTTAATTTAAAAGACAAGCCTGTGTGTAATGATGTCAAATACCTCTGATTTCAATATTGACCAAAGCAACTGCCATGGTTTTTGCCATAACAGCCGCAGAGTTTGCAGACTTCAGTGAGTGAGCTCCTTCATCAGAACGGAAATTTCTGAGTAAATGCCTAGAGCTCTTTGTTTTGTTTCTTGAGGCAGGCCTAATTAGTTTTTACAAATTGCGGTAAGCAGTGGGAAAGCACCTTCTGTCACGGAGCGGTGTTGCAGCGTTCGGTGCGGGTGCTTGGTCTATATCAGTGTTTCGCTTGCTGATGAATATCAACGACCAGAACATTGTACTGTAACCAGATTATAAATATAATTTAATTCACCTGTCAGTGATTTTAATGTTGTGACTGTTCTGTGCACAATTTTGCGTGTGGGACACAGAGACTGAAGAGTTAAAGCTCAAAGACTACAGGACCAAGACTTGAAATGTCTTTTTGTTATTTCACTGAGCAGCTATAAACAAGACTTTGGTAAGGTTGTTATAAAATGTGGCAATACTTGCACGCTTTTCATTTTTCTACTGTGGGGTAATATTCTCACTATCCTCCTGCTGCCATCTCGGTTTCCTTGAGGGACATAGTCTTAGCACGTGGCTTTTCGCTAATTTTCTCTCACCAGCTGGCTTCATCACAGCTGCTGAGGGTTGAAGGTTTGACAGCAAACAGGCACAAAAATGTTTGCATTTGCAGTTATAGCTAATATGTCAAGAGGGCATGGAGAGAAGCAGGAAAGCTTAAGCGCCACAGCTGTGAGTAAAAGATTACCCAGTATCTCTTCCTTGGGCTCTGCTGGCTTGTCTGCTTCAGTGGTCATTACTCAAGGCTTTTTAAGCGATTCAGTCGTCCTTGCTAAACAAGAGGAGACACTCTGACAACCTTACCCAATCTCTCTTTCATAGCAAATATTCATTGTGTGGTATTTATAAGGCTTGCCCAGTGAAGCTACTACGTGTGATTTTATGAAAGCTGAAAGTTGATTGTGCTTACTTTATTACTTAACATCAAATTCTAGCACTCTAGCCAAACCTCTCTGGTCTCCACTTCTCACATGTGAATATTTGCTGGTTTCTTCAGTCTTCTGATGTTAAACTGTTTAGCTTTGCCTTTTTTTTTTACAGCAATAAACAGCCAGGAATATTAACCCTCACTGGCGTTTGACGTGTTCTCAAACAGAAGTGGTCAGACGCTTCCATTTTTTCTCTCTCTGTCTCTTCCCTTAACTGTATCTGTATATTCAGTTATGAAGCAAAACAAACAAACAAAAATCTTCACTTGAAGGAATGGTAATGGTTGTAGGCGCTCTGTCTCCCTCCTGGTGTGTGTGTGAAAATTAAACAAAATTTGTCTTCTTCTCTCATGTTCGACTGAGAAAAGCTGGTTCTTTAAACTTTAAAGTCAGACTGTAAAAATTATCCCAAGTACTGAGCACATTTGAAAAGAACATATGGTGCGGGGAATAAACAAGTTAGACTTAATACTCACCACATTCAGTATGCACCGATGTGATCATTCTCATTAGCTCATCTCTGAATGCACTGAAGTGAAATAGAGTGGCAGTCATAGATCCTCTCTTCCTCCCTTCATAAGGGATTCATTCTTCAGTCCTGTGTACAATAGACTTGTTAGACATGACGAACCTCACAGAAGTGCTCAGTAACCTTGAGTTGCCTGCTATTACCTACTCCAAGGTCTTTGATTTGTTTCGCCTTAAAACTAAATGAGCTGTTCGTCATGCAGAAACTTGTTAAGTTTGCTCAGCCTCTGTTTTCCTCTTAGAAACTGTGTTATCTGACCAGGTCACTGAGCCAGTGAAGCAGCTGATTTGTTACAGTCAGATATTAGAAAATATTAATCTCTGATGGGTGACACTGCAATAAAACAAGTACCAAAATAAGAACTACTTTTTCTCTCATTTGTTTTACATGTCAGCAGCTCAAAACAATCTGACCTTCAAGACAATTGAAATTATTGACAAGAACTAAAATGCCAATAATGCCTTGACAGAACACTACAGATTTTTATTAATAAAAGACAACAGACTATTTCTTTCACTAGTGGGACTGAGCGTTTATAGGCTGCATAAGCCTGTTATTAGGCAGAATAAGGCTTAATGTTAACCTACGAATGATTATACATGTAAATTCAGATAACTGTATCGCCAGCATCATTACTCATTGTATTTGGGTGGGGCTAAAAGAAATCAGAGCAATACGTGACATATAGTTTAAAGTTCTGCCTGGACTAAAGTAGGAGACGGACCAACTTAACCATAAAAAATTAATAAATGTCTATTTTTGTGCTTGCATTTTTCTGTGTCTTGCAGATGAAATATATAGTAAAGTGCAAAATCCTTGAGCCACCTTTCATTTTGAGTTTTTTTTCACTAATTTTCAGCCCAGTCCTTGTAGGCGATCGTTCTCTGTGGAATGTTTTTACTCACTTAACACTCATCACTGGCTGTCAGTAAAACACGGTGGGTTGCTATGTCATGCTTTAAAGCTGCGTTTCAGCCAGTGGCGTTAGGGGTCTTGTCAAAATTGATAATCTGTACAAGATCTGATTCATTTATCATTTTTCAGCATTTCAGCAACCACTGCCAGGGCAGTAAAAGCTTACCTGGATAGAAAAACACAGACACTCACAGGAGAAATACTGTCACTCATTGATTAGCCTACCAAGAGAGCCCAGATCTTAACATTGCTGAAACAGTGTGGGATCACTGTGACAGAGAACAGAACAAAAAGCAGCCAACATCCAAAGAAGAGCTTTGAATGTCCTTTAGAGCCCCGGAGAAACTATTGCTTCAGACTACTTAAAGAAATTACAAGAAGTGCTGAAGAATACTTGAAAGTCGTTTTTTTGGTATGACCACCTGCTCATACCAAAACATTCACTTTTGAGCTTCCTGCCTTATGTATATATATATATATATATATATATATATATATATATATATATATATTTTTTTTTTTTATATAATTTTTTTTTATTTTTTTTAGTATTTT